>CAXIUB010000164.1:0-52998 GCA_964034835.1 Muscina levida | reverse complement strand
ATCCATTTATTCATATCTTCAGTGGCAAAGGATGTCAATGATGTTGGGCTGCCAACACAATTTCCTACATTTGCTACACCAAATGTAAGAAACGGCACAAGGCGACGGAAAGCGTTTGTGAAGGTAAATTGTTCATATTGATACGAGATACGTGTGTGAGTGTATTCAACACCCGAAAATAAGACTAGTATATGTATATGTATAAGTTTGTTGATCATTGCTTGTTCATGTATTATACTTTATGGCTACCAAATGTCAGTTTGTTTTTCTTTACGTTATATCGCGCAATGGGATTTATATTGTTTATGATTTACGAGAATTTACCACATAAATCCATTTTTGGTTATATTTTGTTTTATTTATTTCATTCATTTCTTATTTTGTGCGTGCCTTTGCAGTTTCTATGGGGACTTTCGCGAATGGAAAAAATTGTGTATTTTTTCATAATTTATGTATTATGTGAGAAATACTTTTTGGATATTACTAAATAGTTATATATGACAACTAGCAAAGGTGGTTTGATTTTTGCCATGAATTGTAAAATTCTTGAATTTTAAATTTTTTATAAACATAAGAATGGAGGATTAGTTTTCTTAAAATGGTATTTGTTCCAGAAGGTTTAAAGTTTTAATTTCTTAGATATCAACAATTTACAATATTCACAAAGTATAAGTTTTTCAAAGTACGACAAGTTTATTGGTGCCCATCATAAAAAAAAGTTGCATTTTATTTTCTTTTTGAAAAATACTCTTTACACCCCATGAATGAGGTGAGGTATAACTTCTTCAGTAGTTGTGAATTAACACGCTTTTTATTTTATATTCACAACAAACGGCACCTACTTGTTTATCGACGAATGTGAACGTCACTGTTTCAGACGCTTTTACAAAACATGCCGAATGACTTGACACTATACTGCGAAGTTGGTGTCGACAACATTGAAAGATCTGGCAATGAATGGAAAATGTGGTGACGTGCAATAAAGCCATAGGTAATAAAGCCATATGGCTTTATTTCTCATTCGATTGAGAAATAAGCCATATGGCTTTATTTCTACAGGAGGTGTGAAACAAAGCCATTATGGCATTATTGAAACCTTTGAAAATTTTTGGAATAAAAACTATCTTGTATGTTTGTTATTAAAAATCATTCTAGCAAAACCACACTTATATGCATAATCCTTACTTGAGGCGTAAGATTAGGGTGCTAATTTATTTTATTACATGCCAAGACCCTGATTCTACCGCGTTTTGCCAAAATCGCAATTTCTAAAATTAAGTGTCACAACCATGTCTACTGTTCCCAATTAGACATAAGATAAAGTTTCACGCCAATATTAGCGTTTCTATCTTTAGCCGTTTCGTCTGGGTGATGGTGCCAGTTTTATCTCCTTTTCGGGCTGTTTACCTTTAAAAGTAAAAATGAGCCTATAGCACTCAGAGATAACGTAGCTATCAAATGGTGACAAAAATTTAAAATCGGATCAGTAGTTTAGAAGACTACCCCCTACTAACAGCAAGAGGAATATAGCCTGAGTACCAGGACGTGTGAGCGTAGTTTTTCGTATCCATGTGCACAATTTGATCTATTGTCTTTTGATCAAAAGATATCTAGTTTGTATATTTTTTGTGGAAAACTTCACTTACTGATATCTCACCTTATATCTTATTTTGTCTGAATCCCGAATCGGATGTGTTTCTGTGTAGACTGTGACCCAAGACAATCTTCTCCAACAACAATTTTAATGTCATGACCAAGGTAGTGCCATGATGTCTCTGTGGTTTCCCTAGTCAAAATAAAAAATCTATAGCGTCTGTTCCATATTGGGCGGCTTCCTGGTTAGCGTCTGTCTCAGAAAGAGCGGCTGAAATGAATCCTGGCAGTAGGAAAATAGTGCGGAACCTGGTGGACTGTACATGCCAGTATAATGGCAGTGAATAAAATGAGAAATGAGAGAAAAATCACCCCCAAAAATGTTGAAGACCTTTGCAAACGTTTTTAGGACCACGATTCAACCGGCGGATGTCCTCAAAGTGTTTAAGGCTGACATTACTGCTACAGGAAATCCGGTGGACTGAATATGGATGCTCGCGGATGAGGATGTGTGACGTGTACTACAGCTGCCACGGGGATAAGCATGAGTTTGGTTGTGGATTTGTGGTTGGCAAAAGTCTACGACACCGGGTCTCTAGGTTTACTCCTGTAAGTGAACGAATCGCCACCACAAGAGTGGTAGCAACATTTTTCTACATCACTCCGATATGTGCCCATGCTCCGAAGGAGGAGAAAAGTGACGAGGTCAAAGACGAATTCTACGCCCAGCATGAAGAAACATATGACCGCAGCCCAGGCCTTGATGTTAAAATCGTGCTGGGAGATTTCAATGCTAAAATAGGCCGGTAGAAAGTCTTTAACCCAACAGTCGGAAAATTAAGTTTGCATACTCAGACGAAATCAGACTTATTGATTTCTCTGCAGCAAGTAACATGGTAATTAGCTGCACACGATTTGACCTCAATAACATTCACAAGGCAACATGGATATCTACCGATCAAGTTACGAGAAACCAAATAGATCACGCACGCATCATGTGTCGTTGACGTACGTGTGATCAGGAGTGCAAATATCAACTCGGATCACCAACTCACTGATGTGACGTTAAGTACTAGGCTAAGCAGGGCAGAAACCCTGAGCAACCAGGCACAGAGAAAGCTGGACATTGCTAAACTGCAGACCACGGAGATAGCCGAAGCCTATTCCAACCAACTCACTCAACTTCTTCGTGATGCTCCAACTCCCGAAAATACCAGCGCGGAATGGCAGTTTACGGTCCAGTTTACAAAAAAGGTCACCATAGTGAGTGTAAAAATTACCGTGGAATTAGTTTCTTACCGATTGTGTATAAGGTCCTCTCTAGCATACTGTGTGAACGTCTAATTCCAATTGCGGATAACCCGATTGGACCTTATCAGTGTGACTTTAGACCAGACAAATCTACGGCGGATCAGATATTAACACTACGGTAGATTCTTGAGAAAACACATGTGAAGCAAATCGACATTTACCACCTGCCAAATCATCTGTTCGGATTGGTAAGGATCTACCAGTGCCATTCGATACGACGAGAGGTCCTAGAAAGGGCGATGACTTGTCATGCATACTGTTCACCATACTGTTCACCATAGTAATTTTACCGATCCTGCTGTATACCTCCAAATCTTGGTTGCTTACACAGGCGGATGCAGCTCATCTGGCTGTGTTTGGGAGAAACATACTCCGCAAAAAATATGAACCCATTTGCGTAAACAGCGATTTCAGGATTCGGGTGAACCATGAGATGTAGGAGTTATACTACAACATTGATGTGGGCAAGCGAAACAAAGTGCAACGATTGCGCTGGCTAAGTTTTGTCGTATGGATGGATAACACAGTACAACACAAGATTTGCGGACTCAATTCTGAGAACTGCACGTGAAGTAGCCCCAAAAAGAAGAAGTTGTGTATTAGTTTTGTCATTCGTTTTGTCAAGTTACATGCCATAATAACTTAATATAGATTTGAAGTTAGTAAGTATCGTATAGGAGAAGTTGTCACGAATTTTCATTAGAATTTAAATTCCTGTAGTTCCAGACAATAAGAGCAGAACAACAAATAAAATAAACATAATCAAAATGATTTTCCTTTTTTGTGTGTAAAATAATTTTCATATAATCTATATATATAAAAATGGTGGCAAAAATGTATAGTAATTCATCAATTGAGAACGGCTGGACCGATTTTGATGAAATTTTTTTTTAGTTGTTCGTAATTGCTAGGAGAAGGTTTATGTAAAAGAAAATTTTGGGAAATTCCTCCGGAAAAGCTGGAAAATTGGAAAAACCGATAATTGCTTTTTGGTACGGAATTTTGTGTGCAATTGTTACGAATGGTTTTTCGAATGGAAAAATAAAAAAATTTTGTTGGAAAATTCCGGAAAAATTCGAAAAATTGTAATACTATTTTTCGACGAAATTTAGCTTTTTGTCGTACGATTTGATAGTTTTAAACGATGTAACTTGCGAAAAATTTCGGATAATTATTCCGAAACGACTTTCCGAATGGAAAAATAGATAAATTCTCGGTGGAAAACTCCGAAAAATCGGAAAATTTAAATTTTTTCGGCAAAATTTTGCATTTAATCCCCTGATTTGAGGTAATCGAAAATTAAATTTTTGCGGTTTTCGAATGGATAAATAGAAAATTTTAGTTGGAAAATTATGGAAAATGAAAAAAAAAATTCTTTTTTTTCGAAAAAATTTGGCATCGTATCGTATGTTTTGATAATTTTGGGCGATGTAAATGTGAACAATTTCGAACAATTATGACTTTTCGAATGAAAAATAGAAAAAACTGGAAAACTCGGAAAACTCGGAAAATTCCAGAAAAAAAATCGAAAGATTTGGATGCCTTTGAGGAAATCTTCCATTGTATCGCTTGATTTGATGATTTCAGACGACATAAAGGTGCAAAATTCGTTGTGTTGCTGAAAAATTTCGGATTATTGTGAAATATATAAATATGAAAATAGTGTGAAAAATGTATAGTAATTTATCAAGAGAGAACGTTGGCCCAGTTTGCTCTATTTTTTTTTCAATATTGGCAGGAATTTTTTATGCCACAAAATTTTGGGACAATCCTTAGGAAAAGCCGGGAAATTTGAGTGTTATTGTTACGAAATGGCTTTTCGAGTGCAAAAATAGAAAATTGTTAGCGATAAACTCGGAAAATTCCGGAAAAGCGCAAAAAATTTGATTTTTTTATCGACGAAATTTTGATGTTTTCGCAAGATTTGATGATTTTGATGTTGGTTGGAAAATTTAACGAGATAACTAATATCTATATATATAAAAATGGTGTAATAGTAATGAATATAGTAATTCATCAATTGAGAACGGCTGGATCGACTTTGCTGAAATTTTTTTCAGTTGTTCGCAATTGCCAGTAGTAGGTTTACGTGAGAGAAAATTTTGGGAAAATCCTCCGGAAAAGCCGGCAAATTGGAATAACCGAAAATAGCTTTTTTGTATGGAATTTTGTGTGCAATAATTGCGAATGACTTTTCAAATGGAAAAATAGAAAAATTTTGTTGGAAAATTCCGGAAAAATTAAAAAAATTTTAATTTTTTATTCGACGAAATTTAGCTTTTTGTCGTATGATTTGATAATTTTGGACGATGTAACTGCGAAAAATTTTAGATAATTATTCCGACAAGACTTTCCGAATGGAAAAATCAACAAATTCTTGGTGGAAAACTTAAAAAATTTGGATTTTTCGAATAGGTTTTAAGGTAGAGTTATTTACTAGAGTAATGCCTCCTAATAGACAATCAAACTTTGGACGACGCACAGTGGCATTTCGGCGGAAAAAATAGGGGTTTTCAACTTTCCAATTTCAAAATTTTAATGATTTGGTTTTGTAAAGAAATTTTTTTTTCAACAAGGTTTTTTATGAAAAGTGAAATTTTGTAGTTAAAAAAACTAACAGAAGTCAACGGAAATTTATTCAATGAAATCAGATTAAAATTATTGTCCAAATAAAGGACTTTTTTTGTGTGTAAGTTTATAGCTTTGGCTTTTTTTACTTTTTAGTGAAAATATAGCACCTCCTCTTTTATAAAAAAAAATTTTTAAAATTGGAAATGTAAACTAATTATTATAATTTATCAAAAATTATACTAAAAAATATCACCTTATTACTTTTTGATGGAAAAAAACTTTATGTGCTTTGCCTTGCTTAGCCCTCTAACTATAAAAAAAATGAAAGGTCCGGGTCTGTACTTTCAAATAAGAATAAAAAAATAACCGCCAAATACCGTCCCTTTTAGTAATATTTTACAAGCTATCAGGAAAATAAACGAATAAAAAGGTTAGCTCAAATAATTGTTATGCGTATCGATCGCAAATTGCGTTAGCTGTTGCACCATCTGCTGCCACACAGTTGAAAGGTGGTCGAACTGCACACTCCGCTTTGAAGTTACCGATGAATCTTCTCACAGTTGACAAGCCATTGGGCACAATACCCAGAAGTTCGGCGACAGCGAAATTGATGCGATAATGCAAAATCATCATTTGGGATGAATGCACGATAGCGCATCAACGAGCTTTGGAAGCAGTTGAACGATTTGGTGGGGCTATAATATTTCTGTCGGAAGATTTTCGTCAAACGCCTCCCTCGATCCCAAAATCTACTGCTGCTGATAAAATTAATGTCTTTGTGGCGGAATGACAAGGAGTTGAAATTAACTACGAACATGAGAGTCGCTTTGCAAAACGATCCATCGATCCATCCTGTTGATGTTTTAACTGGATTGATGACGTTCCCGTCAAATTTTTTCAAAGGAGAGGAAGTCCTTATGCCTCGAATTTCTATTATTCCAACCGATTTTCCCTTCCAATTCTATCGAATTCAATTCCCCATTTGATTGGCTTTTGCGATGACAGTCAATAAATCGCAAGGCCAATCATTGGAAGTTTGTGGTATCAACCTCGAATCTCTCAGGTTTTCGCGTGTTGGCAAACTGTCTTTATTATTTGTTTTAGCGCCGGAAAACTAATCGAAAAACATTGTTTATCAGACCACTCTTTACTGATTTCGATTAAATTCAAATAAGTCACATTAAAATTTGAACTATATGTGTTTTAATATTATTTTGGAGCTTATATGAAGGCGTTAACTTGGAGCGAAAGTTCGCCGAGTCAGAAGTTTTATGGCAGAACAACGTTTGCCGGGTCAGCTAGTTTTCATATAAAAAAAGTGTAAAAGAAATCGGAAGATGCAACATAACGGCTGCTTAAGTAATGCGTTGAGGGACGAGGAAGTCAAAGTTCAAGCAGTAGCAGTGACAAACCATCTGCGCCCCTTGCCATTGTCAGACCTCAAAAGGTAACAAGTGTTATGACTGCAGTAAAATAACAATTTAAATATCTTTATATACAAATACGGAAATCCGCTATGATCATTACAATTATGTTTCCACTGCTCCACTTTGCCGCTATTACCAGTAGTACCTTGGCTTTCATGTGTAGTAATTCGTATTATTTCCGCTTTGTGTTTTTTTATTGGTCTCGTTTAGTGTGTTTGTCTCTGTTTTTTTTTTAATATAATTTTATCACACCATTTGTTGGGAATAATGGAATATATGAGTACAGCCATCTAAGTGATCCAGGTAAAAGTGAGCCTGGTTTTCTTCAAATGAAAATTATTGTTCGACGCAAAGGATACACAAGAGATGTAATTAATGTAAATTTCATTTAGTTTCTTTTATTAATATACAAAAATCGTCATTTGTAAGCCCAATGGTTAATTTTAATTAAATTACAAGATGATACTATCATTTATAAGAATGATCCCCACATAAGGTATTTTCCTTCAAAATGATTTTTATACGTTTAATGTAAAAGCTCATCATTAACAATACAATAATTTGCTTTGAAAAAGTAAATTTTCCCCCAAAATCTTATTAAACCATATCAACATACAGGAGAAACAATAAAGTTTTGTATAATATTTCAAACATCTTAACAACTAAACCTTCTCAAAGTTTGATTCTTTCCTAATATTTAATAACAAACGTTAGATTTCCTTATACCCGCACATTTGTAGATATCAAATCGTTACAAATTTCATAAGAAGCGTCTGCTTGATGAAAATGTTGCCATTTCCACAGCAGTGACTCAAACGCAGGAAACAACTCTAATTCTTGTCTAAACTTTTGCCGCATATTTGGAAGTTTTCTTTTTTATACCATCACCCTTAGGGATGAGGGTATATATCATTTGATACGAAAAAAAGTGTAACGCATTAAAGAAGACGAGTTAGACCCCAAGTATCTTAATACCAAATTCGTTTCAGAACCTTTTAAGAAGAATGAGCTATGTCCGTCTGTCTGGCTGGCTGGCTGGCTGGCTGGATGGCTGGTCAGCAGGATAACTCGAGTAAACCTTAACGGATCGGTATGAAAATTTACCAGAATCAATATTTTTCAAAACGAACTTATGGGATTGTAAATGGGCTGAATAGCCCCACTCCTTCTGGTACCTCCCATACAAAATTACCTATTTTTGGAAAATTAATATTTCTTCCATAACTTCCAAACGGACAACCGGAGGATGTTTGAATTTGGTCAGTTTATTTACCTTGCAAAAGTAGACAAACCCTAAGAAAACCGAAACCTGTGCCCCACCCATTCTGGTACCTCCCATACAAATGACCGAATTGACCCTTATAGTTTTACATACATATATTTTTTTGCAAGTAAACTGAGATCACTCAAATTTTGCGTATGATGTTTGCTTATAAATATTAGACTCAGGTATGAATATGGACTATATCGGTTCACCCCTTCTGGTACCTCCCATACAAAATGACCTATTTTTAGAAATTATATATTTCGCCAATAACTTCAAAACAGTCACTTGGGGGGTTATGAACATTGGTCAATATCTTAATGTTGTGATAGAAGCCGAAACCTCAGAGAGCCTAACTATTTTACACACCCCTTCTGGTACCTCCCATACAAATGACCGAATTGACCCTTATAGTTTTACATACATATCTTTTTTGTAAGTAAACTGAGATCACTCAAATTTTGCGTATGATGGTTGCTTATGAAAATTAGATTCAGGTATGAATATGGACTATATCAGTTCACGCCTTCTGGTACCTCCCATACAAAATTACCTATTTTTGGAAAATTTATTTTTCTCCTATAACTTCCAAACGGACTCTTGGGGGGTAATGAAAATTGGTCGATAAATTTATGTTATTATAGGAGGCAAAACCCTAGAAAACCTAACTATTTGACACACCCCTTCTGGTACCCCCCACACAAAGGACCGAACTCACCCCTATAGTCTTACATACATATCATTTTTTGTAAGTGCACTGAATTCAGTAAAATTATTCGTAAGATGTACGTATGGAAATTTGAGTTAGGAATGAATAAGGACTGTATCGGTTCACCTCTTGTGGTACCCCCTATCTAAATTAAATTTTTTTGAAAAATTAATATTTCTCACATAAATTCCAAACCGGCACCTATACCCCCTACACAAATAAGTAAAGTTTTGGACGATTTTGCACCACAAGCAGGGGAAAAAATATACATAAGTAATTTTATTTTAATTAAAAATCTATTCATTTCAATAACTCAAGACTTCAACAATATCTTATATTGGGTGATGGTATTTATCAGTCAGTTTACCTGACTGAAATTTCTGTACTGGTTATAAGTGTCTTTTGATACTTTTTTGAAGAAGATTTTGCAAAAGTTTTAGGAGGAAGCACACTCAACTCTGTCGAGCTGTTGTAAGCTCTAAGGTGTTTTTATTATGGATTATTTAAACTGTACTCTAAGAAGTCGTTGAACTATTTTGAAGTGGTGTATATAGAGTTATCATTCTTGTCGTTAAGGTAACAGTTGATGGTGGTGGGATGGCATTTTATGATGATGATAGAGAGAAAATGTATTGTTTGTATATATAGGATATTCACATATGTAATAGTTAATGATATCGATACAGGATTTAGATTCAATTCCGTCAATACACTTTTGTTGGCCTGCTGACTATGAATAAGATAATCATCATAATTCTGTGTGATATATAAGGAAGTAGTCTCTTAAGTAACTAGTTATACAATGCTATATAACTTCATTTATCAAGATTTAACCTACCGAAGTTAATTTACACGTACATGTACAAAAATTGTATCAATCTAATAAATATTTTCTTTTGTTTCGTCAAATCTTTTATGTTTAGCATCACAGATAGAACAGAAACAGTACTACATGAGTATATAGGCGGATGCTACCCCTAGTTTATAGAGTTAGGTACGAGTGTTACCGCCAATATTAACTAATATTTTAAAAGATCATAAAGTTGAATTTGGGATCTCTCAAAATCTGCTCTTAATGCTGAGATGATAAAATGAAATCTAGTATATCAAATTTCGAGAATATGCAAGGTAAAAACTTGATAACAACAAATATCATGAAAATGATCTGAGTTCGCAGTCCGGCACAACAATAAATATTAATTTAATACGACAGTCCACTCGTTGGGTTTAAGCGGTTGAGCTATTTCTAGACAGATGGAAAATCGGACATTATTTTAAAACTAAAGAAATACTTGTAAAACAAAACTTGCATGAGAAATTGATACTAAAGGGTGGCTCATTTATAAGGGACGATGTTGAATGTGAACCTCACCTAACCGTCAAGTTCTTTCTTGAATTCATTTGAAATTTTAGACTAACTCAATTGGAACCATGGAAAGATACACAATCGAGCAACGCGGAAAAGTTATTCAGGCTTAAATGAACGAAAATGGTCGTTCAAATCAAAATGCATATCGTGCACTTCGTGATTTTTTCGGTTAATTTAATCGTCCAAATGTGCGTCCACTCGGAAAAATCGAGATGTGAAAACACAGCTCGTACTGCAGAAAACATTGCTGCTGTTTGCGATACTGTGGCTGAAAAGCCGTCCACCTCAACTCGTCGTCGTGTCCAACAATTGCACCTCACGCTCGTCCTTGATGAACATTATGCATAAAGACTTGCATTTACACGCTTACAAGGTGCAATTGGCTCAAGAACTAATGCCTCTTGACCATTCCAAACGTCGTCAATGGTCAGAATGGTGGCAAGAAATGGCAACAGTGGATGATAAATTTTCGAAGAAAATCATGTTCAGTGATGAATCACATTTTCACCTCAGTGGATAAGCAGAATTTCCGCAAATGATAACCAAGAGAGATTGTCGAAAAACCAATGCACCCATAAAGTGTGACTGTTTGGTGCGGTTTATGGGTTGGCGGCATCATCTAGCCGTATTTTTACCAAAATGAGGCCAGTCAGGCAGTTACTGTGAATGGTGCTCGCTATCGTGAGATGATAACGAACTTTTTATGGCCCGAATTGAAAAATATGATTTTAACAGGACGTTGCCACTTGCCACACAGCCGTGTTATCTCACTTGGTGGTGATGTCAATTGGCCGCCAAGATCATGTGGTTTGACACCGCTGGACTTCTTTCTTTTAGGTTATTTGAAATAAAAGATGTACATCGATAAGCCAGCAACAATTCAAGAGCTAAAAGGTGAGATAATTAGGCACATTAACAGCACAGAACCTCAATTATGCCTTAGCGTCATCGAATGTGGGCCATCGAATGGAGGTGTGCCGCCGAAGTCGCGGCTGCCATTTTGCCGATATTTTGTTCCATACATGATTGAACCATACCAATATTATCATAATAACCAGTACAGAAATTTCGGTCAGGTAAACTGACTGATAAATACCATCACCCAATATAAGATATTTTTTAAGTCTTGCGTTATTGAAATTAATATGTATTATTTTTTGTCTGCATGAAGAGAAAAAACATACCAAATTTTACCTATTTGTATAGAAGGTACAATTAGGGGCAGCCCAACGTGTCTGATTTTTTGTTTGTATGTAAAAGCGGAAATATACCATATATTTATATGGGAGGTACCAGAAGGGGTGTGCCAAATAGTTAGGGTTGCTGAGGCTTTGCCTGCTATTACAAGATAAATAAACTGGCAAAATTTGATTATCCCCCAGGTACCGGTTTAGAAGTTATGGGAGAAATATTAATTTTCCAAACAAAGTCATTTTGTATGGGAGGTACCAGAAGGGGTGATCCGATATAGTCCATATTCATTCCTGATTAAAATCTTTATAACCGTACACCTTACACAAAATTTTACTGTATTCAGTGTACTTACAAAAAAGATATGTATGTGAGACTATGGGGGTGGATTCGGTCATTTGTATGGGAGGTACCAACAGGGGTTTGTCAAATAGTCAGGTTTTCTGAGGTTTTGCCTTCTATCAAAAGATAAATTTACCGATCAATTTTCATTACCCCCAAGTGTCCGTTTGGAAGTTATGGGAGAAATATTAATTTTCCAAAAATAGGTAATTTTGTATGGGAGGTACCAGAAGGCGTGAACCGATATAGTCCATGTTCATTCCTGAGTCTAATTTTAACAAGCGAACATTATACGCAAAATTTGAGTGAATCCCTTTACTTACAAAAAAGATTTGTATGTGAGACTATGGGGGTGGGTTCGGTCATTTGTATGGAGGGTACCAGAAGGGGTGTGTCAAATAGTTAGGCTCTCTGAGGTTTCGCCTCCTATCACGACATAAATTTATCGACAGATATTCATTACCCCCCAAGTGTCACTTGGGAAGTTATGGGAGAAATATTAATTTTCCAAAAATAGGTAATTTTGTATGGGAGGTACCAGAAGGCGTGAACCGATATAGACCATATTCATTCCTAATTCAACTTTTCATAAGCGAACATCATACGCAAAATTTGAGTGAATTCAGTTTACTAACAAAAAAGATATGTATGTAAAACTATGAGGGTTAATTCGGTCATTTGTATGGGAGGTACCGGAAGGGGTGTGGCAAAGGTTTCGGTTTTCTTAGAGCTTGTCTACTTTTGCAAGATAAATAAACTGACCAAATTTAAACATCCTCCAGTTGTCCGTTTGGAAGTTATGAAAGAAATATTAGTTTTCCAAAAATAGGTAATTTTGTATGGGAGGTACCATAATGGGTGCGGCCATTCAGCCCATTTACAATCCCATAAGTTCGTTTTGAAAAATATTAATACTGGTAAATTTTCATACCGATCCGTTTAGGATTACTCGAGTTATCCTGCTGACCAGCCATCCAGCCAGCCAGCCAGACAGATGGACATAGCTCAATCGTCTTAAAAAGTCCTGAAACGAATTTGGTCTTAAGATACTTGGGGTCTAACTCGCCTCCTTTAATGCGTTACACTTTTTTTCGCATCAAATGATATATACCCTCATCCCTAAGGGTGATGGTATAAAAAGAAATGACAGTAATTTTCTAAATAATTTGTGTTTTATTCAAAATCAATAACAATGGTCAGCGCCGAAATCTGATTCGATTGAAAGATGACAGTATGTCTGTCCGTCCCCGCAATTACAACCGTAGTTAAAGAGATATCGAGCTGAAATTTGGAATACAAACTTTAATCCTCAAAGCAGAGGCTTTGAGAAGAGCCCGATCGGTCAAAAACTTCTCCCACCTCCCATACAAATTTTCCCTTTTTGGGGGTGTCAATCTGTCCTGGCGATTACAACAGTTGTTAAGGAGTTATTGAGCTTAAATTTGGTACGCAAGCTTCTATTCTCTAAGCGGAGGTTCAGTTCTAAGATAAACAAGGTCGGACCAAAACTACTCCCACCTCACAAAAAACTCCCCTTTTTGCGTTGCCGTCTATCTGCCTCCGAAATTATGGCCGTAGTTTAAAAAATGTTGACCTGAAATTTAATATGCAAGCTGATACCCTCTACGCAGAGGGTAAGTTCTAAAATGAGCAAGATCGGACAATAAGTCCCTCCATCTCCCATACAGACACCCTCTTTTGGGGTTATCCCATACTCTAGTTTGTTGGGGTATAACATCACGTAACAGTATTCTCAGCTCTTATATACAATTCCTGGTCAGATTTTACATTTCAGTGAAAAATTAAAAAAGCCTCTAATAATAATAATAGTTAATAGTTTAAGAATAATAGTTAACTATAGTGAGTGTCCGCCACTTTCTTTTTTCTACACTTTATTTTCAATCTTAAGTTAGAAATTTAAATATATATATATAAAAGAGGATGTGTGTATATATGTAACGTATGGACTCGAAAACGGCTGTACCGATTTTGATGAAATTTTCAGGGAATCTTCCGAATAACCCCGCGAGTAACATAGCCTACACATTGTTTGGATTTTTCTATATTTAGGGGGTGAAAATGGCAATATTCGATAACAGAAGGTATATATATAAAAATGGTGGCAAAAATGTATAGTAATTCATCAATTGAGAACGGCTGGGCCGATTTTGCTCAAACTTTTTTTCAGTTGTTCGTTATTGCCAGGAGAAGGTTTATGTGAAAGAAAATTTTGGGAAAATCTTCCGGAAAAGTCGGAAAATTGGAAAAATCGAAAATTGCCTTTTTGTATGAAATTTTATGTGCAATTGTTATAGAATGGCTTTTCGAATAGAAAAATGGAAAATTTTTGTTGAAAAATGTGGAAAATTCCGGAAAAATTCAAAAAGTTTCAATTGTTTTTTTCGACGAAATTTTGCATATTATCGTATGATTTGATAACTTTGGACGATGTAACAGTGAACAATTTTGGATAATTATTCCGAAATGACTATCCGAATGGAAACATAGAAAAATTCTCGGTGGAAAACTCGGAAAATTCCGGAAAAACTCGAAAAATTTGGAATTTTTCGGAAACATTCTGCATCGCAAATGGAATTTTTGTATAACATTTTGTGTGAAATAATTCTGTAGTGGCTTTTCGGTTGAAAAAATAGAAAATTTTTGTTGGAAAATTATGGAAAAATTCCAAAAATTTAAATTTTTTTTCGACGAACTTTTAAATTTTATTGTGTTTTGATAATTTTGAATGATGTAGATGTAATAATTCCGAATAATCATTCCGAAATGATTTTCGAATGGAAAAATAGAAAAATTCTGGGAAAAAAACTCGAAAATGTTGGATTTTTTCGACGAAATTTTTCATTGTATCGCTTGATTTGATAATTTTAGACGAAGTAAAAGTGGAAAATTCGTTGTGATGCTTTGAAAATTAGGTTTATTGTGAAATCTTTATTTATAAAAAGGGTGTGAAAAGTGTATAGTAATTCATCAAGAGAGAACGGCTGGCCTATTTTGCTCAATTTTTATTTAATTGTTCGTAATTGATATGAGGGTTTTATGCAAGATAATTTTGGGAAAATCCTTCGGAAAAGTCGGAAAATTGGAAAAATCTAAAATTAATTTTTTGTATGGAATTTTGTGTGCAGTTGTTGCGAAATGGCTTTTCGAGTGGAAAAATAGTAAATTCTTAGGGAAAAAGTCGGAAAATACCGGAAAAGTGCAAAAAAATTTGTTTATTTTATCGACAAAATTTTGAAATTTTCGCATGATTTGATGGTTTTGAACGCTGTTTAGGTGGAAAATTTCGGTAAAATGTTGATTGGTAACAAGATAAATGTCAATCCGTCGAACCTGACGGGATGTGCGGCAATCTGCTGTCGACATTGGGAATGCCAGCGCCAAATCGTTCGATGCAAGTTGCATTCGATCGCGAATTTTAACGGGAGCAAGGCGATAATCTAGATAAGCTGACCGGAAGAGTTCGAACAAATGTGCCGCTGTTAAATACCGAGTACAAGAACGTGTACGATTCAAGATGAAACTGGAGGCACTTACTTTCTCAATGCTCCGCGTGGCACAGCCCAGACATTTTTTTGTCGATTCCGGCAACAATTTGGTCAAGATCTCAAATAACATTAGCCGCTGCATCCTCTGGCATACCTGTCACATTGTTGGAAGGCATTCAAATTGCAAATTCTGCTTTAAAATTGTGGGTGAATCTTCTCACGGTTGAAAAGCCAAAGTACACAATGACCAAGAATTTCGCAACGGCGAAGTAGATGCGGGAATGCCAAATCAACATTTCGGATAAATGCGCGATTACGAATAAACGAGCTTTGGAAGTAGTTGACCGAACGATAAACAATTTACAAGGGGATTTAAAAAGATTTGTTGGGGCTATGATTTTGCTCAAAATGTCTAATGCTGCTGATTTACTAAAACCATGCTTAAAAACGTTGTCAATGTCAAGAAGTTGTAATTGACCAAAAAATTAGGGGCTCATTCCAGAACCTTCCATTTTCTGCTGAATTCCCGAAACAACTGCTAGAGCTTGGCAATGTCTAAATTCGGGTTGATGTTTCGACTGAATTGATATCGTTCCCTGCAAATTTTTGCCAGTTCACATCGTTGATGAAGTAACTCATGATATTGCACAAAATTATAAAAATCTCGATTGGATTAATTTACGGGCAGTATGTTAATATCAGCGAAGAATAAAGGTATCAATAGCTAGAATTTCAAATTAGAAAGTTAAATCGCTTGAGAACTGCATTGAAACAAATCTGTTTACAGGTGACCGTGGAGGATGAAGCGACCAACAATCCGACCGAATTTTCTCCTCGCTTAATGTGCCACAAAATTTACAGATAAAGGTGGGATCGATCATTATCATATTGCGGAATCTGATTCAACCGAAATTGTGCAACGGTACACGGTTGTCTGTCAAGAATCTGATAAAAATTGTGATATCAGACGATCATCAAGAACAAATTCAAAGAAGAGGAAGTCCTTATCTTACGAATCAGATAATTCCAACTGATCATCCATTCCAATTTCCCGACGACAATCAATAAATCGCAAGGCCAATCGTTTGAAGTATGTGAGATTAATCTCGCCTTCGTTGTTTGTTTTTGCGGCGGAAAACTAATCGAAAAACTTTGTTTATCAAACATTCTCTACTGAGTTTATCTGAAGGTATAAAATTGGGGCGAGACGAAGTTCGCCGGGTCCGCTAGTAATCGATAACTATAAAGATTTGCTGTAGACGCGTATGGGGTTTCTTAGAGTAAACACACTGCTATTTTCGTATTACTACTAAGCAATGATTTCCAGATATTGGAAATAGTAACTGTTGCTGACGTCGAAAAAAAACCGTAGCTTACAAGCACAGTTGCTATATAAAGTAGTTTTCTTTTGATTTCCTTTAGTCGTTTCCAGCAATAAATATATACATTTATTAAATATGCCTTTGCTTATATTTTCCCAATCAAATTCGTGTCATTTGAAAGAGAAATGAATAGCAAAACATTTGAATATATAGCCAAAATAGTAACTGAATTCAATGTACCACAAAGAACGACATTTGTAGTTACTCAAGGACAACAGAGCCAGAACTGCACACATACTGCACATAGTTCGTTGTCAAAAGGATTTCCTACATTTCCAATTGACTGGTCGATTAAACACACAGAACATTTCTGCAACTGCAAACTACATATGCAATACATGTAATACATGAAAGTGAAAATCAATGAAAATTTATGGCGTTGTCGGTTTGTATATCGTCGGAACTAGTATATTAGAAATGTCCCCAAGGCAACAATTAGGAACTTTGCTTAAATTTTTATAAATTCAAAGAAATTCTTGTTATAGACAAACTTCACCAAGTTTCCTTTTTGTTTCTAAGAATCTATTTTTGGTCACTTACTACAAATATGTAAGGAAATCATCTAAGAAAGCTGAAGCCATCAATACAATCACACAAACGGTCAACTCAATTGAATTTTAAATATAGTAACAATTTGATTGAACACCATAATTAGTTAATAGGGATACAATAAATAAGAAGAAAATCAACTGCATGTGACAAAGACAAATCTGCGTGGTTTTAGCAACGGTATCAATTATACTGTGTCAAATTAAGAAATATGTCAGCGATAATATTTGTTGTATTCCTTGTATTCTCTTGTATATATGTAAAATGTTAAAAGAGAAAACTCATGTTGGAAATAATTTAATTACCACATTCTGTTGGTGGAATTAGAATACTTTGTTATAAACTTGGTTGGGACTAAAACTCGTGGTAGCTAGGACTCGAAAGCCCTAAAACATTGGTAGAAAAATTTTTGCATTCTTGATTTATGACTAATTAAGCGAAAATAATTCATTGTAGTAAGAAAATATAAAAAGTAATATAAAATTTTATAAATTTTAAAATGAAATAGTGTAAGTTATATTGCTTTCCACAAGTCTACCATACCGTCGATACTACTTTCAATTAAGAACTCATACATATTGCTCCTATTTGGCATAATAAGTAGTGAAAACAAAAATAACTCCAGGCTCATTTCAATCATCCCACCCTCTCTTTACATATAGCCGCCTGCCGACATGTATGATTCTTAATTCTACGAATTAGTTTTATAAACTGCAGTATTGGTATGAAATTTGCATACCATACACTTTACTTATGGCTTATAATATTCTCCAATAGCCGTTAGGCAGCTTTAATCACAACACCACAGCAAAGCGAAACCATTCCAATTGGTTTCAGCTCACATAATGCGAACACAAAAATCATAATTGTAATGTCAACAGACTAATATCTGATCTAATGGCGTTTTTCATATGAAAGCATTTAGTGGTGAGAAATTGGCGTGCAAAAGGATAAGCCCTTAGCGCAAAATTACCTTAAGCAAAGGCAATGAACAAATGTCTCTGCCACCTTCCACAAATGTTATTGTATTTCTACGGTAGTTGTGAACACTTAATTCCTTGACAATCAAAGCATTGATAAAGTCCTTCAATTTCTAATTCCTTGGATCACACTAACACATACATATCTTTCAGCACTCTTCCCAACAAACCAAAACTGTATTTAACTAGCTTGTAACTTGCTTACTACAATAAGCCTTAAGCTTGCAAAACTATAGCGAAAACTGTTATGAAAGGCTTCATAACAATAGTTTAAGAAAGAAAATTGAACCCTTGCGATAATATTACTAGTCTTTAGTATACAAAAAGCTTAGAAATCTAGCTATCGAGTAAGCTTACAGAAAAAGTTGTAGTAGTTTTCTAATTATGGTTGCAATTAGCTAATTTTTTAAGGTTTTTGTAAGCTTATGGATACTATAAAATAAAAAGTATTTTTTTTATGTTTTCAATTCAATTCAGCCGTCATTTATTAAAATTATTATTATGCTAAAAACTTTTGGATGCAACAAAATAAAAAGTGTTTTGTTATGTTTTCAAATCAATTTTTCAATTCAGGTTAATTTTTTTCAGATTAATACATAAGTTAAAAACTTATGGATAAAGTTAATTAAAAAGTGTTTTTTATTCAACTTCAACTTCATTCAACTGCACTCATCAAAGTTAACAAGAAGACTGTGGAATCTCACAAATCATGGAAAACGACGCGTTAAAATAACGGGACATCAATAACAAAACATTTTCAAAACTGTAGCGAACATAAGTCTTTTGTAATCATATTTACAAAACTGTTACCCTGCCGAAGTGTTTAACTAGTGGTGTTATAAATGCTGTTGCTATATTAAGCTTTTTTAATACACCATTGAAAAAGTGTTCTTATTTTGCAAATAAATAAACCTATAGTAATAATGCTTATGAAATGTTCGAGAATGGTTTGTTGGGTATACTCATTCTCATTTTTTAAGCCGATTGACATTTATATGTATATTTTGTTGCTTTATCGCATTGTCATCAATTTGATTTCATTTGTCGTTTTTCCACCATTTTGGTAACATTGGCAAGGCTTTCCTTTATTGCCAGATTTTATTCTGTTGCCATTTCACTGTATTGTCGTTAAAATAAATCGATTTATCGACATTTGTTTATTGTACGAAGGTTATGTTGAAGGTACAAGGCAGTGTACCCAAATATTTGATAACTATGATAACTATTTGGGACTGGCCGTGGCATAGTGGTTAGAACACGCGACTACCATGCGGGAGATCGCAGGTTCAAACCTGGCTCCAGTCATCTTAAAAGAAAAAAAAAATAAATAAAATTTTCTTTCATTGTCGGCTCCCCTCGAATGTTGTTTGACAGCAACTTCGCAGTATTAAGCGTCGATTCAATCGTCGTGTCTAGTAAGAGCTTCTCAAAACAGTGACGTTCGCATTCGTCGATAAATAAAGTAGGTGCCGTTAGTTGTGAATCTAAAAATAGAAAGAGTGTTAATTTCACAACAACGCGAGAAGCTATCCCATACCTCATTCATGGGGTGCAAAGGGAAATTAAGTTTTTTTTTTAAGTTTTTATGGAGGATTTATGTTATGAAAGGTCAGCAGGGAATTTTTGTTAAATTTCAATAACACCAAAATTTCGTAACAATTTCATTTGTTTTTGCCATTATTCATGATTCTGCGCTGTGAGAAATACAGGTAGGATCAGTGTCTGAACCAGTTGGATTTTGAAGAGGTAACATCCTGCAGTCCTGTATCAACGATATTGATATTATCGACATCTGCAAGCAGCATGTGACTTTTATTATAAATAGTACCAGTCTCATGTTCTCTACAGACTTTTGCATTATCATCTCCATTATGATGTGTAACAGATCGCGTGACAGAATATCTCTTTCAGATTTAACCTCTTTTCACCGAAAACTTCGTGACTTGTTTCGAGGTTCGTAGGTATACCATACTCAGCCATAAAATCTAACATCACACGTCGTATAGGCCGTCGAATCGATACACAGATGGTAAGCGTCGATCTGCATTTTTAGGGTCTCCATGATGTGTTGTCATATGAATATCTAGTTGGTCGTGGATTTACCAGGTTAAAAGCTACAATAATAAGGTCCAATCAAGTACGCTAAGATGGGATTTAGTGCAGGACCTTGTATTCGATGGGCAAACGGCTGATTCAGCGGTAGTGGGTGCACATACTTAAATAATTTTTCTTAAGAACAGGACTTAGAACATTCAGATTCAAATAATTAGGCATGGATTCGTTTAGCCAAATCAAGTTTATGAGCTGCTGAATGTAAGTTGCCATCTTGTCGTCGTCGGCTTTTAAAAGCTCTGCCGGCAATCCATCGGCACCAGCAGTTTTGTTTTATTATTAGGCTGTGATATCATTTTGGCGGGGTGGTGGACAATCTACTGTGTCGAAGATGATTGGTGTGATTTTGTCACTTATGCTGACTTCAGGAAAGTGCATAGTATGGAAGTGTTCCCTCCATATTTGCAGCACACTCTGCGTGTCCGTGACAATATTTCCATCTCTGTACTTACAGGTGGGGATCCCTGTTGCAAAAATTTTGCCTTTTACCTTTTGGTTGCATTTATCGATATCGATATCCTGACTCTCTTTTTTCTGCCAAAGAAGAGAGGTTTAGTCTTCAGGGTTTCTCTGTGAGTGGGGCGAATGTTTTCTGTAATTGAGAGATTTGGTTGGAGTATCTAGTTGTAATGCAGTTTTTGTTAGGCTTCCTTTGCGTTTGTTTACGAGCGTACTATGGATGCACCTATGAATAAATCCGAGTCTATATTTACAAGCACGTCCACAACGCTTGAGGTCAATCAATCTGGTTTCTTATCTATTGATCAGGGGATATCCAAGTTTTATTGTGGATATCTTAATACTTTCATATTTCTTGCCGATGCGATGCTAACCAATCTAAATTCGTTAGCGGAGTTGTTGTTGTTGGCACTGAATTTCCCGACTGAACCAACAGCATTTTTATACCATCACCCTTAGGGATGAGGGTATATATCATTTGATACGAAAAAAAGTGTAACGCATTAAAGGAGATGAGTTAGACCCCAAGTATCTTAAGACCAAATTCGTTTCAGGACTTTTTAAGACGATTGAACTATGTCCGTCTGTCTGGCTGGATGGCTGGTCAGCAGGATAACTCGAGTAAACCTTAACGGATCGGTATGATACCGGTATTAATATTTTTCAAAACGAACTTATGGGATTGTAAATGGGCAAAATAGCCCCACCCCTTCTGGTACCTCCAATACAAAATTACCTATTTTTGGATATTTTATATTTCTTTCATAATTACCAAACGGACGATCGTAGGATATATCAATTTGGTCAGTTTATTTATCTTGCAAAAGTAGACAAACCCTAAGAAAACCGAAACCATCGCCATACCCCTTCTGGTACCTCCCATACAAATGACCAAATTGACCCTCAAAGTTTTACATACATATCTTTTTTGTAAGTTAACTGAATTCACTCAACTTTTGAGTATGATGTTCGCTTATGAAAATGGGACTCAGGAATGAATATGGACTATATCGGTACACGCCTTCTGGTACCTCCCATACAAAGTGACCTATTTTTGGAAAATTAATACTTCTCCCATAACTTTCAAATGGACTCATGGGGGGTAATGAAAATTGATCGATTAATTTATGTTGTTATAGGAGGAAAAACCCCAGAAAACCCAACTATTTGACACACCCCTTCTGGTACCTCCCATAGAAATTACCGAACTCACCCCCATAGTCTTACAAACATTTTTTTTGTAAGTAAACTGAATTCACTCAACTTTTGAGTATGATGTTCGCTTACGAAAATGGGACTCAGGAATGAATATGGACTATATCGGTACACGTCTTCTGGTACCTCCCATACAAAATGACCTATTTTTGGAAAATTAATATTTCTCCCATAACTTCCAAACGGACTGATGGGGGGTAATGAAAATTGATCGATTAATTTATGTTGTTATAGGAGGCAAAACCGCAGAAAACCCAACTATTTGACACACCCCTTCTGGTACCTCCCATAAAAATGACCGAACTCACCCCCATAGTCTTACATACATATCATTTTTTGTAAGCACACTGAATGCAGTCAAATTTTTCGTAAGTTGTCCGTATGAAAATTTGAGTCAGGAATTAATAAGGACTGTAAAGATTCACCCCTTTTCGTACCCCCAATCAAAATTACCTTTTTTTGAAAAATTAATATTTGTCACATAAATTCCAAACCGGCACCTATACCTCCTACACAAATAAGCCAAGTTTTGGACGATTTTGCACCACATGCAGGGAAAAAATTATACATAAGTAATTTTATTTTAATTAAAAATATATTAATTTTAATAACTCAAGACTTCAACAATATCTTATATTGGGTGATAGTATTTATCAGTCAGTTTACCTGACTGAAATTTCTGTACTGGTTTCTTCCTATTTTACCAATAAAATCTTACTGAAAAACTTTAATTTCATGGGTAGGGTAGCAGTCATTTATTTCCTATGTTTTCTGTCAGGACGTTTACACCAATCAACGTGATGTGAAAATATTTCGGCGGGATGCTGGTAGTGGTTATTCGGCCGCTCACAGGGTTAGACAGAAAGGGCATACGCCCAAATTTCCTACCAACTATGAACCCGCATCAGGGTTAGATTTTTTCCATATGGCAGCTGTAAAAAATGCCACAGTTCTATCGTCCCTGTCTTGTCCATTGTATTTTTTTAATACAATAGTGCCAGCCTTACATATTCACTTATTTACATATTCTTAAATCATCGTCATTGAAACTTCTATTTTTCTAATGATTTCAAATCACATTTCATTGTAAAGATATTATTTTAATGATCTCAATAGGACCGACCAATTACACTATGCAACAAATGAAGACTTTTTGTAAAATACAACAACTAGACAGTATAGGTTCGATTCTACTATCGAAGGGTAATAAAACCCTATACTCAGATTGGCGAGATTGGTGACCAATTTTTTTTTATTGACCCCAAAAGATTCTGAAAATCTGTGAGCCCCTCGAAAAAAGGTGTCATCAGTTTTTGTCCAACAGCTAACTCACACTTCGTAACAGCGCTAAACTATATTCGGCCATATTGTAGCTGGGAGTTTTGCGCTCTAACTTTATTTACAATTTATGTCAAAAAGGTTGGTTATCCCTGCACTTTTCAAAAACAATTTAAGAAAAAAATTTAATATTTTACTTTTTTGGGCATTACTTTAAGGGAGTCGACATTTTTCACTAACAATGTTCGCCAAAAATGTAGCCATGGTCAAGTTGAATAACTTTCGTGAACATACCAATACAATCTAGGCAATCTAAATGGCCCAAAAAGACCACTAGGATACGGGTTTGTTGTACCTTTACGCATTTAAAAGCCAGTAACGTCGTTGAATATATAGTTATATTGATAACTTGTCATAACTGTTTGGTTTTTGCTTCGAAATTTCAAACTTTTGTGACTTTTTCACTATTTAGCGCTATTACGAAGTGTGAGTTAGCTGTTGGACAAAAACTGATGACACGTTTTTTCGAGGGGCTCACAGATTTTCAGAATCTTTTGGGGTCAATAAAAAAAAATCAGTCACCAATCTCGCCAAACTTAGTATAGGGTTTTATTACCCTTCGATATCAGAATCGAACCTATACTGTCTAGATGTTGTATTTTTTTCACTGTTGCACTGTGTTACCAGTATTGATTTTATTGCTAGAATATTGCGCTTCTTTAAACATTAAATTCCATATCGGCATATGGCATAAAATATATACCACCACTTGCACTTTATGCATCACTCCCACAGACTTTCTCAAAATTTTAATGCGGCTCTCGCAAACAAAACATTTTTGCATGAACTACAAAATTATTGTTGACGAGGACTGATAATACCCGTCCGTCCGTCTTTCTTTTTGTCGATTTGTTATTCCTGTCAATGGGAATTTCAATTCAATATCTTTTGCTATAATCCTATTAATGCTTATGCCACTGTTAATGTTTTTCGCTGCCGAATTTCTTATCTGATGCCCTCAAGATATAAACACAATTTATTACCACCCATCATTGGTAGCGGGTGTTGTTGCTCATCATCAAGATTTCATATAAATAAGCGGCTTATTTTTCAAATGTAATAAAGTGTAAATCGAATAATATACCACTATCAAAAAGGGGTTTTACAATGGGGCAAATGATGGGCAGTAAGCGCGTGTGTTCGTGCGTTTGAGAATATGTAAAAATAACTGTTATAAATCAAATTTTTTTTATGTCAGGTTGCTGCCTGAGGCAGCAAAGATGGCTTTTGTAGCTATATTATAATTTATAGCATCATGTCCAAGGAGGCGTACAAATGTTTTTTTTTGCAATGCCAATGAGATACAAATGGAAAGCTATTAAACCACTTTGAATTAAAAACATACATTAAAGTATTTTTGAATGCTGATTTAAGTCAAGCCATTCTGTGGTGTCAATTATGTCATTGATATTAAACTGTTTGGTATCTTTTAAAATATCTTTTTATTTAAAACCGACGGGGCAGTCACATTGCGTTGCTCTTACTCACTCTGTGCCACAACCTTAAATTATTGCAAAATAAAACATTCACACAGTCGAACATTTGAAATAATTAAGTGGATTTTTTAAACGTTGCTAAACATTTTAAACTTCAAAATGTTTACCTTAAAGAGCATCTGTACAACTTACCTTGAAAATGTAAATGTTTCATTTCAGTTGATTATTAACTCATGAGATTTAGTTTTTTTCATTGGAATGCACGAAAGTTTCATCTAGGGATTAACGTCTTTTAGTTAATATTTCCATAAGACACAACTCGTATAACATAATCATATATCAACCAATTCGTAAAGGCTTCCCTCCCTCTCTGCCATTTATCCAACCATCCATTGGGACATTTACAATTTATTCGTAAGCCATCACTTTGAAAATTGTTTATATAATAAAATCTAAGAAAACATATTTAAAGAAGTGAACAAAAACGAATACCACTGAATTGACCTAATCAATTTTAATAACAAGTTTCTCCTGGCACCAACACCAACTTTTTTTTTTGCTAAATTTTTGTTTTTCATATTTAAGCACAATAAATGGCAATCTTAAAATAAATATTTCCACAAGTTAAACATAATTAAGTATGCATTTTATATTAACTACCAGCGACCGAATGCCGTGTGGTTGTCAGAGACGCAGGATGAATGTAATGTAACATACCGGACTTGATATCGTAATAATGATAAAAAACATATAAGAAATTAAACGGATATTTGTTCATCAACCTTTATTGTATAAAAGAGTATTTTTGAACCAACCTTACCTTACCTTAATTTCCCTTTACACCCCATGAATGAGGTATGGGCTAGCTTCTCGCGTTGTTGTGAATTAACACGCTTTCTATTTTTAGATTCACAACTAACGGCACCTACTTGTTTATCGACGAATGCGAACGTCACTGTTTGAGAAGCTCTTACTAGACATGCCGATTGGCTCGACACGAATACTATGAAGTTGCTGTCGACACATTCGAGGGGAGCCGACAATGAAAGGTTTTTTTTTAAGTTGACTGGAACCAATAGTTGAACCTGTGATCTCCCGCAAGGTAGTCGCGTGTTCTTACCAACAGGTATCAAAAAATTTACAAAACAGTACTTTTTTGGTTCTTTTGTCGTACCAAAAAGTATATCTATTGTACCAAAAAATACTTTTATTGTTGTACAAAGTTATTTTACCGTACGGAAATGTAAATATACTGCAACAGCAAGTACTTTTATTGTTTTTAAAAGTACATCTATTGTACAACAAAGTAACTTTGTTGTACCAAAAGGTACATGCCAACTCCACCAACTTTTTGCAATTTGTCTTGTCGTTAAGATGAAATTTAATTTTGAATATGAAACTAAGCAGATGGCCATCTATTTTCCCAATCATTGGCTTGGTCAACAATAAGTAGTAACTTGTGTCAGCCTATGAACACACACAAACACACAATTAATGTCTATAATATTTCTAAAATCTCTTCATCCCAGAGAATTACATTGTAGAACGGTAAAGTAGAATTAAGAGATTAAATAATAAATTTCATTGTGCCATTATGAAGCAAAGCAGGTAGTAGGTCAAATATTCTGGAGAAACTTAAAAATGTTGCATAGATTTATTCGAACAAATAGCGCAAAATGTATCACCAACTCGTGGTGGACGACACAGGAATGGCAAGTAAAAAATTAACAAATATAATGGAGAAATTCAGTGAATCCAAAAATTAAACGACAAGAGCTATAATCAACGTGAAATGCAAATTGTAAGCAGTTTTGTTTTGCAAATGACAATAGAACATCACCTAGGGGGACTAATAACATGAGATTGGATTATGGCAAATTTTATTTAGCATTCAGTTTGTGTAAGCAGCAGCAATAGCAACAGCTGCAGCTAGACATTTCAATAGTTAAATAGAGTAATCCGGGATCATATGAGTATAATAAGGATATTTGAATTTTCCATATTGAAGCATTTGCTTTAATATTTTGTTGTTTGCCAGTATGTCATGTTGTGTTGGTGAGTTATGTTGTATAAATATATATTATAATACAAAAACATAATGTGATACTTAATTTGAAAAAAAAATTGTTGTAATAGTGGTAACAGTCATATAAAAAATTATTGAGTTTTCGTTTATGGAACTGTTCGTTACAATTATAAATATATTGAAACTTCTTGTTTATTTGTAGTCTTAAATTAAAATAAATAAACAATAAAGAACAAAAGACATGTTAAAGTTTTAGTGAATAGCCCAAATATGCATTTCTGTCATGAAAACGTGCACTTTCTGAATATTGTTATTAACATTAGGGTTAATTAAAAACTTCTTTAAACTTAAAAAATAGTAACAAAATCCAAAAGTCTGCTATTTCGATGCAAAAATAAACAGACTTGACAAGTTATCTACTTAGCTTTATATATCGTTGGAAAGGCTGCAGTCTCTACTTTCGAAATAAACTGAGAAACTTAAGATCGGTCCATATTCAACCACGTCACTAGCTTATAAGTTCGTAACAGTACAAAACCGCAGGTTAATTTTTACCAGAAACTCAAGATTTTGTTTCTGGGAAATTACACAACATATTCTTGTTGTACTTAGCAGCATCACCACTGTGTTATCTTACTAGTATTTTTGCTTAAGACAAACTCTGTCTATGAGTTGTAGGGCGAATGTGCACTGTGATATTATTTAACATCAATCATACGCTCTGGGGGTCTGTGATGAATTAATGAGATTTGTGTTGTCACTGCAATAGTACATAGCAGAGAGGGTCAAAGAGTACTCGGCAAAAAAGTATACTTAAATAAATACTTATAATTTGTATACTTGCGTGTACACATACCTATAAACCAGTGAATGCTAACAAACTCACATTTGCATTGAAATAGATTTATTTGCACTCTATTATTATTATAGAGTCTATTTCTAACGAACTATATCTCTACCCACCCTAAGTTCCTCTCACACAAATATGATTGAATTCGACATGACAACCAAATATTCACGACGTCAGAATTCAGCATACTCAACTTAATTATGAAGTTGTTTAGCTAAGATCATCATCGTCATAGATCATCGTTTTTGATCGTTCTTACATTCGTAAACAACATGTACATACTGCAGAGTAGTAACTTTGTTTGTGCTTTCGCAACCTAACACTCATAAGTGGTTTCCTTTACTTCTTACTAAATCTACAATGCGCCCAACAACATCCAACACTCGCAATTGTACTTTATAAGTTCATGGGTATTTGGAACTATAACCCATCGACTGTTTACATTCGTACCTACTGAAGTTATAGTTGGTATACATAAGTAGCGACTTGTAGTTGTTTCGTCCATTACTTGTATGTATTTGTATTTGTTTTGCGAATAATACTTTAAATGGATTCAAAATGGGATTTTTTACGTTCTCTGGTACATAGTACGATTCTATCGTTTTTATTATAACTTCGTCATTTATGACTAAATTTTAAACAGCTATCGTTTTTTAAGAAATAATTTTGTTATCTTTTATTTTGCAAACATCGGTGAACTAAAACCAGAGAAAATAGCAATTTAGTTGACCTACCTTTTTTCAAAACACTAAAAATGAAAATTTGGCAATATCTCAAAAACCGTTCTGCTTTTCACATATTTGAGAGCAGATTTGAATTCAGCATGAAATTTTACATAAGGATCAACTGTTTAGAAGCCAGGATCAAAAATGTGTTGCATTGTGTTATGGCCGCTTGAAATGAACGTGATAGTAAATAAGAAAAAATGGAGTAAAAGCAAAAAATTGGGATTCGGGGACGTGGAAGAATTGGAGGCGTGACATTCTACAAAATAACGATAACGATGATTATGCTATTTGGTGCGGTTTTCCTCTAATGAAGTAGACTTTACCTATTTAGACATTATTAAATATCTAAGTTGGGAGAGGAAGTAGTAGGCGTGGCACCAAATCAAACTAACAAGCATTGCGAACCAACGACTAATTTTGGATAGAAAAATTAAAATTTAATATTTGTCTAGCTAAAAGTGTGACCTATGTAATGTTCCAATCTTTAGTAGAGTATAACAGTACTTAACATCTTTATCAGAAATTTTGCAGGCAGGACGAAGTCTGACGGGTTAGCTAGTAATACTAAAAAATAGTTCTGTTTTTTTCAAACAAAGTAAATAAACAATTAAAACAGCAAAGTTTATAAAAAATTTGTATTGTTTTTTCTATAAAAACTTAAGTATGGATAATAACTATGAGTTTACTTTATTTTATAACTCGTTAGCTGGACTCATTCCTGCATTGTCGGATGAGAAATTTCAAATGGATACTTAAGAGTCAGTATGTCACAGTTTCATAAACTTTAACATTAATAAACTCTGTTATTTGTTTGCATTGCTAAGATTCTTATCTTTCATTTGATACCCATATCGGTATCATATGGTTCGTGGAAATATTTGATTTAATTTTTTTAAGTTGGTGTATCCTTTGAAACTTTGAAGTCCTTTAAAAAAAATCCTGACGTTCTGGCGATAAACTGAGAACGCAGTTTTACTACAGAAGGTCTCTAGTTTCACGTATATAAATGGTATTCATGAAGTGTGAAGAAAAAATTGAAAATTTTAGCAGGGTGTAATTGCACTTTTTGCAACATAACTTTCGTTTTGTGTAATATTTCGTTTGTATTTTATAAAAATAGTTTGGTTTTTCACCCAACCTTCAGTTAAGCTTTAAGATGTCTTAAGTTACATTAGGGGGAACTTACCCTACTCATCACCCCCCTCACAATCAGTGGAAATGTATACACCACAGCACTAAAAAAATATTGTCCTATGATGGCTATATTCTACCGCATCTATTTCTATACATTACGCCTTTGCCTATATTAAAAGATACACACTCTCTTTCCTTTACTGACAAATGGTTAATGGTGCATGGCAAATTAAGTACAAATTTAAAAAAAAACTATAATGTGCCAGGAAAAACACATGCAAAATCAATAACGTTTCCGTTGCTGTTCGTTGTTCAACCACAGGTATACTACGCAACAAGAGCCTGAAGTTCCCTGGTAACACTACCACCTACATAAATGTTATTATGTCTTAGAATTCACACCTACCCACTGTGCTGCTACTCAAGGGCTGGGCTGACAATTTGTAGGTTGTAAAAAGGCAACTCCTACATACACATTTTTTCTTTCTTTTATTATTATAGAAATATATATTTTTTCCTAAACATGAGATTATTATTAACGGAAATCTTTTCGAAAGCCTATAAACCCCATACATTCATACAAAGTTTGTTTATAAGAAATACTCAAGATTTTAGTCGAAAGTTTTTTGGGGATTTTGTTTTATGTGTTGAAAGGTGAAACAGATTGGTTGTTATATGGAAACCCAGTGCTGGCTTCCTGTATGGTTTATTGCTTTGTTTTTTTTTGCCTTCGTTAACCCATAAATATGAGATGCTGCGCAGTTGTTTCTGCGTTCAAATAATCTTCTTACATATTATGAAAAGTATCTTAAAGGATGTGCGTCTAAAGCTTTTTGATGTTTGACAGATGAATGTACCGAATTTCTATAATTTTGATTGAAGAGTTTTACGAGATAGTAAATCGTTTAACTTGATTTATGAAGCCCTTCAACGACGGCAACAAAAGAGACATATTTTTCTGATACTTTTCAAGGTTTGAACGAATATTAAAAAAAATTTTATCATTTTGGAATTTATATCCTGCTTCTCATGATTGCAGTGTAATGTGACACTTTCCTTGTGTTGTGAATTGATGAAATTATAAAGAGGGTTTTTTGTCCTAACTCTAGGGTCATTAACATTACATAGTAATTAAAAACAACATCTGATACTGCTTAATAATATCTTCCAATGGTTTTCCAATTCGAAGTAAAAAGACTCATACTAAACTTAAACGACGTATTCAAAGAATTGTAAATTAATCATCATTATTGTGCAGGCAACTTTTAAGAGAAAACACTTATGATAAATGACAAAGCTATTGTTTAGTATTTTGTTTGATATAACCACACTTTAATACAAGTAATTTAAACAGCAAACGTATTTTTAATGCTTTTCGTTATTAATATCCTTACTCATTTAAATACTACTGAGTTTTAGAATTGTGCACAATTTTCGTATAAATACTTTGTGTTTAATGTTATGGTCCGATGTTGCACGAAAGCTGTTAGATGATGGATGACGCCGCACAGCGACTTTATTTCAATGTAATGAACTATCGAAATGACAAAAGTTTATGACGAACTTGGTTAATTTTAAGTGTGCTTTTTTATGGCCGTAATTAAATGGAACGAAATTGGTAGGATGATAGTTAGGGGAGATCATCATAAAAATGCCTTAAAATTATAGAGCTTGATGTATATATGGTTTCTTATTGTAAGCCAACTTTGTAGAAAATTTAAAATACAGTTGAATAAAGTTTACTTAAGACGTAAAATGTTGTTTTCACTGACGCTAAACTTCCCAATGGAAATATTTATCAACAGTATTGAAGTACCTGCTCTGAAATTGCTGAAGAAGGGTACATCACCGAACTGGTTCTACATGTAAATTACCTGATATTTAGTAAATGTTTTTCATTATTTTCCATTTTTCAGTTATCCGGTTCTCTTTTTTTTTAAATTGCAACAAATTGGCTTTGAGGCATTTAAGTACAAGATTGTTGAATAAGTAAAATAAAATGAAATGAAAATATCACTATTGCATCAGTCCATCCTTACTTGTAACTTAAATACATTCCTTGCTAAGTAATAATATACGATAACCTTGCATATAGTAACATAACTTAACACATATCTAGGCTTTGATTTCAAAACAATCCTAGAGCCATTATCAGGTGGTAGACTGTTAATGTCTCACTCTTCCCATATGGCGGTTTTCATAAGCAGCGCAAAAGAGAAAATTCGCACAAATTCACTCCATTACATTCTAAAGAATTTAATTACCTCACAAAGAAATTACAAATACAATTGCTAACAACATTATTTGTGAGTTGCGCGCATTATATTGCCTGCAAACACGTGAGTCTATTATATTTCATCTGATAATAAAAAAGAATACATTCTTTTGTGACGACAAAATCTTTTCAAGTTAGGAGACCCTAATCAAACAACATGTTTGCACTTGAGACCCTTAAAGGTACGTACCTAGAGCTCAAATACCAAATTATTATTTTATTCATTTGAGGCCGCAGGCACTCAAGTACTCTGTAAGCATTCAAGCTTATAGAAGAACTCAATATAATGTCGTTGTTCTTACTTAAAGTAAATCCATTTTCTATTGATCTTAAAGTGGCAGCATGTGCCACGAAATATTTGTGCACAACTCTCGTAGAATACAAAGCAAATCTTGAATACTTTTACACAAAGTTTGGGTGATTATTGGATTTGATTTCTGTCGCTGCTTTTTCGTTCATTGTTAATGGTTGTTTTATAGAAAATCGTAAATATAATAAAGTTTATAACTGTGTTCAAAACCGAAACCGAAAACCGTCTGACCGGTTTTTTCTCCGAAACCGTATGCCGGTTTCTTCAAAAATGGCAATTTCGAATACCCGGTTTAACCGGTTATTTGATGTCGGTTAACCGGTTTTCCAAAAAGCAGTATTTCACAGAATATTGCTAGGTCAATTATAGGCAAATCGGCGAAGGTTGTTTATGCTTATCCGATAATCTTCAGGCAAATCTCAAAGGATGCTTTCATTAAAATGTCCTTATGCAATACGAAAATTTGTTTGGAAAATGCTGACTGTTCCTTCTTATCTTTAAATCCATATATATATAAAAAACTTCCAATTGTCGCTATCTCCTAAACTAAGCATCCAATCGCGAAAAAGGACTATGCCTCTAAGATATAGTCCGGAACTCATCTTGTAATGGCTAGGATGACGTCCATATGTAGATTAAAAAGTTTAAATGCAGTTATGTCCGATCGCAAAAAGGAGCTTAAGTTATGATTACCATACAAAAGTTGGGAAATCACTCAGTTACAGTTGGGATCTAATTTTGAAATAGATTGGGATCTCACCTCGAAATGAGTGCGAAGCCGTACATATTCATATGAAAAACTTTGTGCCTTTATTTCCTATGCTTAGCGCCCAATGGTAGAAAGGATGTTAATTTGTGGTCAAATTGACACCTTAATTCTAAACCGTGCTAGTCGTAAAATGTGAAATATAAGGAAACGTATTCAAAGTTTGTGAGTAATATAAATTCCACTTATACAGCCATGTTCTGGAAAACAATTCGGGTTAAAAAAGAGCAAAATCGGTAGAAATGTATTACCTTTTACCGATTTTGCTCTGTTTTTAAATCAAATTGTTTTCCTGATGAAATAAGTTAAATTTTCCTAATAGGATATAAATTGAATGGATTAATGTATCGATATTCATATCTTTTCATATTTAATTGCATATTTGGTTCTATTTTACAATTTTCGAAAAACCGAACGAAACCGGTTAAACCAATTTTCGGTTACAATTTTCGAAAAACCGAACGAAACCGGTTAAACCGGTTTTTCAGTAAATCATGTATTCGAAAACCGAATTGTTGTAAATAGGCAGTTTTCGAATAAACCGGAAACCGGGTTTCTGAAAAATTCAAGTATTTGAACACTATATGTAGAACCAATAGACAGAGATATAATAAAAACAGTTTACTAAAAAGGACACATTAAGAATTACTCATTAAGAACTGAGCGTAGAACTTAAAACATCGAGGAAGCATAAACAATAAGATAATAAAAAACTTCATTTAAGAAAACGTTCTCAATTTCCTGTTAAGTTACTCACAACAGTTCGAAAGGATGGGGTGTATTTTTCTCCCGCTAAAGGCTGTAATGTTACAGTATGGAGTACGTAACAGCGCTGTTACAGAGAGTTATGTTTACAACATAAAGTTACTAATGTAAAGTATTTTATCAATGATAAGCAAATGTGTTTGTTTTGTTTAATTATTTTCCTTTGAGAGAAACCAACAGTGACTGGAGAGTAGTCTTTGTTGGGTTACTTAGAGTGTTATGTTTGCATCATGGACTAGGTAATCATTAGGGCGACCATTTTTTAGCACAATAAAAACGGTTTTCAGTACTTAAAACAGCATGAAAAACCCTTGAAATAAGCACGATAGATTTTATATTCAGCATTTATAATTTTTTTTATTTATTGAAAAACAAACATAAAACAATTTCACATCTATTAAAGAAGTAATAAAAAACAATAAGTAAATTAACCAAATTATTCAGTCGTGTATTCATACAAAGAAAGTAATTTTTAAACCAAAAAAAAAAAAATTCTTAAAATGAGATTATACCTTGGTCAATGTCACGATTACAATTAAGCACTAAGTCCATTTTTAAAATTTCCAAAGTGAAACTTTTACGCTGGTTTGTAAAAATTTTCCATATATAGAAAAAACACGTTCCACGTCACACGATGAAACGGGAGTGTATTTAAAAAATTTTGATTCAGAAGGCGAATATTTTCCAATAAACGCACTTGTTGTTTTGGAATTTTTAAAAATAATAATCTTGATTTCTACAAAGCCGCGCAAGAACAACAGTCATTTTTTTAAAATAATTTTTATCAGATGTTTTTCTATAGCATGTTGAATTGATTTTACTATTTCTAAGCTTTCATTTAATGGCAATCCGCTTGACTCAATTTTAGTGATGGCATGCCAGATGCACTTAAAATTAATTTTTATGAAGAAAAAGTCGGATTACAAATTTTCATTAGAAAGAACCTCTTTGCTTTATCGCAATGCTTCATAATCATTTTCGTTAAACTCTTGAATGACTTCCCTTATGTCTTCCAAATAATAAGTATAATACTCCTCTGTTTCCAACCACGTTCCTCATCGTGTCGTTATTGGTTTGGGTTATAGAGGCACATTAGGTTTCATTAGTTTAAATTTTTGTTTTCGATAAGGCGCCTGAAAACTATAGGAATATAACGAATCGAACGATCAAAGCTATCGATAAAAATAGGGCTTTTTCAAAATCTTGAACACAGGCTGTGTTTAAAATAAGAGGATAGTTTGCAAATTGAATTCTACCTGTCATATTTTTATGAACCGCAAGGGCTAATGATATGTAAAAATTTTCAATTGATAGAAACATATATTATCAAAATGTACCAAAAATTTAAATAAGGACAAAAACAGCATAAAAAAGCACAAACCTTTCAAATAAGCAAGATCGCTTGAAATCGTTAAACTAAGCAGCATCAGCAATATTCAGCATGTGCTGAAAATTGGTCGCCCTAGTAATCATGCAAATGAATCTCTAATTAGAAATGGAATGCAAATTGGGGCCTGATGAAGCATGGATGTTTATTTGATTTTGTTTCCGTATTTGAAACATTTCCTATGCTTATAAATTTTTCAAATACTAAATTTGAAGTTGAAAACTGGAACTACCTTGTGTACCATGCATTCCGGTTATTAAGCGGAAAAAAAGTTTAATTAGGGAACGCGAGAACGTGGATATAAAGAAGTACAGCGGTAAAGGTGAAACCCGAAAACTACCAGAATCTTAAAGAATAATATTATGGTACTGGTTCCCCACCAGTAGAGATAAGGATGAAAATTTGGATATTGATACGCATAATTAGAGAGAGCACTTCCACAAATTGTTGGTTTGACAGAAGGCAGCGCACGAAAAGGTATCACACTAATTATGGACGACGGGTAAGATTGCCCGCCATCAAGCATAAAAGCAATATCACGCCATAATAAAATCGATCAGCTGAAGAAAGGAGATCCAAATGTAATTACTATCTACCACAGTAGTAGTTTTATATCTCTCGCATACAAGGACCTAACGAGTATGAGCCAGTGAGATCCAGGATGATCGGGCCTTATCAGTGCTTCTTTAGACCTAATAAATCAACAACAGGAAAACACACAAGAATACGATTGACAGAAACAGATTGACGCATATGTCTTATAAAGCTGCCACCTACAGCCCGATACTGCAAAAAATATTCGAAGCCATGGCTGAGTTTTATATTCCAGCTTGCTGATTCGCCTTTGAGAATGACCACGACTGACACGAAGTCCTTACTGAACCATTTTATACCAAATGAGACCTGAGACAAGGCGACAGCCTGACGTGTGTCCTCCAGTAATATGGAGGGAATCACCTTAAAAGTATATACCGGTGAACGAAGACAAAACAAAGTTGTTAGTTTTAACGAACAACAATCCTGGCAAGTGACACAAGCGAATGAATCGGTTACGGCAGTATGCGAGAGAAAAATAATCCATAAAATATATAACCCCATCGTCGACGTCGCAGAAGATCGACCACATATAATGTGTGGCATATAATCAAAATATATGGTTGCATGGAAGTGCCTGTTAAGTATGTGAGTAGTTTTGCAATATGTATGTCATCATATACCATCCTGTGAACTATTAACCCCCAGCAGCCGGTTTTGGAACTTAAAGGAAAAATATTAATTTTCCAAAAATAGGTCATTGTGTATAGGAGGTACCAGAAGAGTTCATCAGATATAGTCCATATTGATATCTTAAAAGCGTACATCTTCAGCAAAATTTGTTTGAATTCAGTGTTCTTGCAAAAAAGATATATATCTACTACTATGAGGGTCAATTCGATCATTTGTATGTGCCAAACGTTTCGGTTTTCTTAGGGTTTGTCTACAACTACCAGATAATTAAACTGACTAATTTCAAATATCCTCCAGTTGTTCGCTCAGAAGTTATGAAAGAAATATTAAGTTTCCAAAAATTGGTAATTTTGTGTGGGTGGTAACAGGATAGGGTGTGACTTCTGCCCATTAACAATCCCATTACTTCATTTTGAAAAATATTAGTACTGGTAAATTCTCATGCCGATCAGTTAAGGTTCACTGGAGATATCCTGATCAGCCATCCAGCCAGCCAGCCAGACAGATGGACTTAGCTCAATCGTCTCAAAAACTCCTGAAACAAATTTGGTCTTAAGATATTTGGGGTGTAACTCCTATCCTTTAATGTGATACACTTTTTTTCGTATCAAATGATATGTACCTTCATCCCTAAGAGAATAAGGCCAACAACAATTTTTTTTGTCAACTACCTTGGCGACAGTTTTTAATGCGGCAATACTGTTGTCCTTAAAGCAACAATTTTACCTACTTTCGAGTCGTCAATGAAACAAAGTCATAAATCATATTTCTTACAAACACTATCATGCACACGAAATTAGTATTGGCAAATGTTAAAATAGCAAAAGTCTGACTACTGTTAACAGCTCAACAAGTAACATAAGCCGAGAGCAAACACGCACTGCTATAGCCTTTAAAAGCAAAGCCAAAAGTCGTACGGTAGCTGCTAGTTAATATTTGTTTATATGAGCGTGAAAACGTCCCCCAAAGGTACTCTATCGACTCCTTGGCCATTATGCTGACTAAACAAATATTATGTTAACGCAACTGTAAGGCATACTGTTACTTAACATAGTGACGGAGTTGTTGCTCTTTCTGGATGCGCAAAAATCCTGCGCGAAATCTGTCATTCATACAGAAGACCCAAAGAACAAATTTCCCCAAATTCACAACAAACACGTGGCGAACGACAACAAAATGCCGCTAAACAAAATCAGTTCAATGCGAACCTTTTACCAAAACGGTATCGGTTCTCAATGAAACACTGGAAGAGATAGCGGTTTGGATGCTGTAGCGGCAAGGAAAAACGCGTTGTGGATACGTTTTAAATTTAAGGATTAAACACCAAACCAAAAATGAAAGAAAGCAAAGAAAAAACCGAATGTCTTATGTGTATGTCTGATATTTAAAAATTTAATAAAGCTATAAATAAAGTGCGAAACATAGATAATAAGATAATTCCAACAATAACATCTTAGTGTTTTACTTCATTGTTAAATTTTTATTGTTTAAAGTGCTCGCTTGCTTGTTGGCCTGTCTCGCTGTGAAAATGTTTATAATTGTATTGGCTGCCCTGGCTCTCTTTTGTGCCTGTGGAAGTATGTAAGTTTGCACTTAAAGTCATATCCTATGTATACTATGTGCCTGCTTGCGTGAGAGCGGTAAATGTTGGTGCAAGTGTTTTGTTTAGCAGCGGATGTCACACACATACAAGTTAACAAGTTAAAGCACATCAAACGTGATCCCTTCGTTATTCACTTAAAGATAGAAAGAGCAAAAGCAGCGAAAAAAACGAACTCAACAAAAACACAAATGGAAATAAAATAAAAGATTGGTTGCATACAGTTATGCGCCCTACTGTATATGGTTACACCCTCAAGTATTGTACGCGATAAAAGGCCCCTAAAAGAAAATAAAGAAAAATGAGGCAGTGAATTCTGATGAATACAAATCTCAGTGAAAATAACGCTCCGAAAACGGGGTCGTACTATAAATTAAATACGAATTTTAAAATGCCTTAAATTGAATGCAAATTTAAATCAGAAGAAATAAAACGTTGGCATTTGTAAAATAAGAAATATCACTAATCCGAAAGGGAGATTAAATAGCACAAATTGGTTAACAAAAAAGATTAAATAATGAAATTTATGTGTGTCATTACAGTCTTGAGTCCCTAGCAAATGTGTGCAAAAAATATCTGGAATACCAAAACAAAAATTTGGAAAAGTTACTGAAAAATAAGGAATTGTATTCTAATTAAAGCAAGCTAATTTAGTATACAGACACATTTAATACGCAAAACTATACAAAAGTTGTGATTTCAATTGAATTATAGAAGCAACAGCTAAAGACTTACGATACCGGCATAGAAAAGCATATGATGGCGGAAATATAGTCGCTCCATCAATTCACCAAACCAAAAAGTAATGACAATTTTAAGTATTTCAAAGAGAATTTCATTGCTACCGAAAGGAATATAATTACATATGTTGGATAGCATCAAAACTATTCCTTAGCTAGTAATTTAACAAAACCATGTAACGCTAAAACTCGACTGGGGATGTAATGAAGGTCGCTTCAAAGTAGACAATGGTGACACATTAACGAAATGGCTTGTGGAAAAAGGATCCAGTTATGAATATATCCCGCAACATAAATGCGTCTCGTGGAAGGAGTTGATGAACATTATAAATAAAAATTGTGGACCTGAATCAATCTGTGATGAACAACCGGTAGCTCTGATGGGCGAGCAGCTCGATTGGTTAGGGTTGCCTTAAGTCTTGTAGGTTGGCGACCCCGTGGAACCTCCCGGGATGACGTATTGGTTCTCAACCAAGAGAAAACCCCTTGAGGAGTAAATTTGGGTTTACAAGTATATCCCTCCAGCTACATACAGTGAGAATACGGCTGCAAAACACACCAGTAGCGAAAAAGTTGATGAGAATGTGCTTGTGGAAGATAAATGATGCAGAATAACGGCTGGTCTGAGGGACAGTCCCATCACTACCGAGAATGATCATGAGGTTGCAGTGATCGAGGTATCCAGGCATGAGGATGCTACAAATAAATCATACCTAAAGTAAGGCAGCATCTGCCAACCTCACTCTCTATCTTGCGAAGAATGAAGCCGATGCGTTCCTGAACAAAGAGCTATGGACGGCCGACGACCGAATATGTGGTATCAGGTGCAATGGATACAAGAATTTTGTCATTTCAACACCTGGTAAGCCAAGATCCTACGTACTCATCAAATACAAATTTAATGATGTTTTACTTTACAGCTTCATCGATAGCGCGATACTACTGCCATCAGCCTCTCGCTGGGAAAATAACAACTCTCTCTTAATCTCTATTTGTACCACCCAGTATTCTCTGTTATTCTCTATTTATGCCGCTTAGTACTAGTATCATTTTATTTATGTTTACTCACAATCAATATATCACATTTCGTTTCTAATGTAATTTTCATCTCTTTTCTTTATGTTTCATTATTATTTATTTCATTACTTTTAATGCAGATTATAAAGCATAATTTTTCCATTGTTATCACAATTTGACTTTACCTAAATTTTGTTTTCTTTACTTTCTTACTTTAATTTCTAAACATATATAAAAGACGAGATTTGAAAAATTCAGTATAAAGTTGGATTTGTTCATACAAGTCATAATAAATGAAAAAACCCAGAACCAAATTTAAGAGTTTTAATTGAAAACAGAGGGACACATCCGGGAGGAGTTCCATATCCACTTCTATGGTTAACGTAAGTCAATGTCAAAGGCATCTGTTGTACTTTAATGCTGTAAAGGGGCTAAAGGTAAGCCCTAGGGACGGTATTTAAAGGTCACTATGGCATCGTAGTTTGGTTTGATGAACCCTTGATACCAATTCAAAGATCATCATTGAATTGTGTTAGTGAGAATGGGGCGTAAAGTTTTCGAAGCGTTCTCGACGAAGCTAAACCTCAACACCGGATCAACGGAATTCCCATATAAACGGACTACTATATCACATACATATTAACAATATCTAATCTAAAGACAGTTATTCAGAATGGAAAATCTCAGAATAGTCAACGGAGGGGAATACCAATAGTATCCGATTTTTCACGTATGGATCAAATTTGGACGATGCAGCTGAATATGGCATCTATCATTTGACCTTAATATAAATATCTGCTGCGAGCTGCCAGACGATAACAACGAGTTTTAGATAGAAATTGCTCCTAAACTTGAGGTTGCTGAAGTTATAACAATTAGAGTCACCACCCTCCAAAAAAGCTGTATCTGCTATTAAAGCTGCATGTTAGCTACATCACTATCGGTGAAGGAAAGCCATTCATCACTAAGGGTGATGTCTCAGTATTTTGACATCAGGGTCATACGGGTACCGGGACACAGTGACAATCCGGGCAGTTGCTTAGCTGATAAGCTGTCTAGACGTAGTACTACTACGCACAGATTCTTCCGACAAAGAAGAAAGACCTGTGGTCTGCATATCAGAAAATGGTCCGATAATATATTCAATGATAAATGAAGCCTCAATCAAACTTGTAAACACGCTAGGGTACTATAGCCACAGATGAACAAAAATTCTGTTGGAAAACAAGCTGTTAGATTATGCCTTAGAAATTCCACTCTCCATAGATGTTGCATTTAGTAGGATAAAGAAACAACGAATCACCTTCTCTTGTATTGCCCAGCATTAGCCGGACTATGAACTATGATATTGGGAAACCATATAGGAAGCACCAAGCAAAAATCAATATTGTTGAACTAATTTTAGGTATCACAAAGAACTTCATTAGCCTAAGTGAGCTAGACAGTGTGCTGTCTTGGAACCTTTCCAGCCTAAACATACCTAACCTAACCTAACCTATATCGGAGCATGAAGAGAAAGATTTAAACGAGCAAAACCAAAAGTATTCCTATAAGAGTCTATTTCGAAAGTGTTTAATAGCTTCAAGTGATTCAAATCTTCATTAGAAAATTCTATGATAAGTTGGGTTCTTAAAAACATAATGTTGAGAACTACTGGAATATGACGTGATAGTTTTAAGTCTCTTAATTACTGACAAACGATATATCAAACTTAGACATCGGATTGGAAATAAGAAAATTATGGTCACCACATCAAATGCGGCACCACCCGGAATTCATATCAGTGATCAGTGTCGTTATCAGTTTTCACCACTACTGGTGTACTCGCTGTTTATGCGCCTGCGGTATCAAACTACTGGGTATTTTTGTTTATTTTATTCTACAGTTTTCTTTTACTAAGATAGTTTGCTGTCGCATCGAAAAAAAAAAACAAGAACAAAACAATTACTCTTTGTTGTGTGAGCTTTTTTTCGGTGGTGGTTTGTAAATAAAATAACATAAAATAAATACTATATGGTGGCGTATGATTATCATATGTAATATTACAGGTAAATCATACGCCAAGGAATACAACAGTTTTATTGGTACTTTTACAAATAAACCCAGTTCAAAATCATTTGATGAATGGAAAAGTGAAAGTGTTGCTTATTTAGGGAAACGTTGTATGAACATATTAAAGGAATTGTAATTCTGTAGGGGCGTTACCTCACGCCAGGGTGCCTATTCGTAGTAACAGCCTATCGTCGAGGTGCCACTACGTAGGGGTTGATTGACATTTATGGAAACAAGTTCTTTAAAATATCTTAGTATTTTCCAATACGGCTTTATTAATATTTCTCAGGCGTCTGCATAAAATGAATGAAAAACCAAAAACAATAGTAAATTAAAAGGTATAGCTTGAGCAGTACTTTGAAACAACAAAATGTGCGAGTAGCAACATGCTGCAGGAACAAAACAAATAGCGACGTTTTGTCACTACCTTGGTATTTGCTTTGCCCACACGAGCAGCTATGCACAACAACAACAATAGACTAGCAAGCAGCGACACTGCCTCGGTGCTTGTGTCGTCGGTTGATGTAGTCGTGTGTCCGCTCATACCAACCTGGATAAAATGAATGAGCGTTCCTTGCTGAGTACTCTCCTTTTATACTTTCAAAGAAAGAGCATTCAACAATTTAAAAGAAACAAAACAAAACAAAGTCAACGAAAAAACGATCGTTAATAAGCACTCAACGAAAAAAAGCTTTACAACTATTAGTGACAACAATTTAATGGTTACTTTACACCACTGTGAGGTTACTAAAACTTTAGAAATTAATAAATTGATAATGAATGATTTGGTTAAATGTTTAAATGGTCATGATTAGCAAAACTAAATCGGACTAATTTTTCTCGAGTTATGTCAAACAAAAGAGCCTTAAACGTGACAAATTCCCCTATACGATACTTACTAACTTCAAATCGATATTAAATTATTATGGCTCTTACTTGACAAAACGAATGATGCAAAATTTTTTTTTTTGGCTACTTTCACGAGTCCCAACTCAATGAGCTGAAAAATGTTGTACTATGTTATTTTTGTTTGTGTTTTTTCGTCGCCGTGACAAACTATTACCGTAAAAAAGCACACACAACAATGAGTCATATTTTTGTCTTTTCAATACGATGCTAATCTATTGCAATAAAAAAAACCAAGACAAGAAAAAGTATTACTCCACCGCATAATTTTTCTTTCGGGATTTTTAATACTGCGTATGAAAAATACTATATTCTAATGCGGTGTAATAGTAGTTGTGGTTTACCCATGCTGATCTCTGATTCATATCCTTTTTTCTCCATTCCATTCGTGGATTCGCACCAATTCGCACACACATTGAAAGACAACAAACAAACTCAATCAGCCTCGTTTGTACATTCGTCCGATAAAGTAGTTCGGACGCATATTGTTGCAATTTTTTGGTAAAAATGAATTCTAATATGTTAATGTATGTTGCCGCACCTAAGTATTTTTTCATCTATTATTTTCTTGATTTTTTTTCTTATAACTAGCTGACCCGGCAAACATTGTTCTGCCATACAATTTTGTCAAGTAAATATTTTGGTTGTTGAATAAATCATAGCGAATGCTAGGGCATAGGGATTGGATCTATGACAAAAATTGTAATGTGGCGTTGTAAACGATAATAGGCGATAAAAACAAAAACGCACTAGCCATATATTTTTTCAATTCTATGTATTTCATTTATCCAACGGATATATATTTATTGCTTGATCTCTAAAAAATGTAACTGTAAAGTGATGCAAACAGTGATATATTTGTTACCTTATAGTAGGAAAATTACATTTTCAAACTAAAACCTGCCTCCAAAGTTATTTATACATTTACATTAATTACTTACTTACTTAGCTGGTACTTCTATGCAATCCCAGTGGATTATATACCGCACGTAGAAAAATATTATAAGCGCCGTCCATCGAGTTCATTGTCAAAGACTATTTGAGCTGGAGCATTTCCGTCAATGCGTACAACATGACCTAGCCAACGCAACCGTTGTACCTTAATGCGTTTGACCACGGCAATGTCACTGTACAGCTCGTACAGCTCATGATTCATACGACGCCGATACTCTCCGTTAACGATGATGGGAACATAAATTTTACGGAGTATTTTTCTCTCGAATACCGCCAGAACCGATTTATCCGCTTGTGTCATAACCCAGGATTCTGAGCCATACATTAAGACAGGTAGAAGCAGTATCTGGTATAGCTGGAGTTTTGTTCGTCAAGAGAGGGCTCTGTCATTGCATCGCTTGCTTAGTCCGTAGTAGCATTTATTTGCAAGCAGGATTCTTCTCCGGATTTCTAGGCTGACATTATTTGCTGTGTTGATGGCGGGTCCTAGGTAGACAAAATTATCTACCACCTCGAAATTATAGTTGTCAACGTTCACGCAGTTCCCCAAACGAGTAGATTCTTTGTTCGTTGAAACTAATAACTTCGTTTTGTTCTTGTTCACCGTTAGGCCCATTTTCGCTGATTCCTTCTGAATACCTGTGAAGGCTGCAGTCACATCCCACAGTTTTCGACCGATGATGTCTACGTCATCAGCGTACGCGAGTAGCATGTGGCTTTTGTTGAATATAGTGCCACTCGTGTTTACTGCAGCTTTTCTCATTATCATCTCCATCACAATGTTGAAGAGATCGCACGATAGGCCGTCGCCTTGTTTTAGGCCTCGTCTGGTATAGAATGGCTCCGTAAGGTCCTTGCCAATCTTCACTGAAGACTTCGTGTCAGTCAGCGTCATTCCGCAAAGACGTATCAGCTTCGCTGGAATACCAAACTCAGCCATGGCTTCAAGTAATTTCTGCCGTATCGGGCTGTCGAAGGCAGCTTTATAGTCGACAAAAAGATGGTACGTGTCGATCTGTTTCTCTTGGGTCTTTTCCAGGATTTGCCGAAGTGTGAAAATCTGGTCAGTTGTTGATTTTCCAGGTCTAAAGCCACACTGATAAGGCCCGATCAGGTTGGATAACACTGGCTTTAGTCTTTCACATAGCACACTCGACAGGACCTTATATGCGATGGGTAAAAGGCTGATCCCGCGGTAGTTGGAGCACACACTTGGATCACCTTTTTTCAGCACAGGACATAATACGCTTACATTCCAATCGTCGGGCATGCACTCTTTAAGCCAAACCGTGCGCAGGAGCTGGTGCATGCTCGTTATCAGCTCCTCGCCACCCGACTTGAAGAGCTCTGCGGGCAGACCGTCGGCACCGGCTGCTTTGTTGTTTTTCAGCCGCGATATTGCTCTTCTTACCTCGGCTTGACTTGGTGGTGGGCAATCTAAGCCGTCGTCGACAATTGGCGTGATAACTTCACGTGCGCTGCCTTCTGGAACCAGCAGTTGCTGGAAGTGTTCTCTCCATATGTGCAGCACACTCTGCGTATCCGTGACCAGATTTCCATCTTTGTCCTTACAGGTGGGAGGCCATTACCGTATCCATTTGCTCTTAATTTCTGGTAAAATGTTCGGGCCTCACCTCTATCCCTGTATCGCTCTATATCCTAATTTACATTAATTAAGCCCACTTATTAAAAGTAACAATTTTGTCGGCACCATTTGCCACGCCAATTCCACCCAATAATCCTATTGGTCTGTATACTCATACCTGCAGTTCCAAATCTTTTATTTCTCTGGACCTAAAAAACACATTTTATATGCCCCGTACACTTTTGGAGCAGTTCTTTGCTTTATTCTCGTCTACTATGTCCAGCACCAAAAATAGTTCTCATGAACAAACAAACCTTCATTATAAATTTCGGTAAATTTTTCAATTAATCCACCTTAGCGCCACCTACCGGGTCTATTTGTACATGATTTTTTATCTTTTTACCAAAAAATATACATTCTAACTTCCAGTTAAATTCGTCCAAACGTTCAACTCAAAGATGTTTAACATATTGAGTTTGAATAAAATGAAACCATCAATATAAATTATATACAAAAACTTCATTCTCATGACGAAACAAACAAACATTCTGAATTTCAGTTAAATTGGCACATTCGTTCAAACTTTCTGTATGAATCCATCCCAGTGCCACCTACCGGGTCGATTAGTACAGAAAATTGTTTGTCACGATCAAATAAATATATGTTTTAAATTTCAGTTAAATTGGTCCCATCACTGGAATTTACTATATAAAAATGTCCCAGAACTTCTATCCTCCTACAATTCAAATTTTAGAGGAGCATATAACATAAATGCTTTTATCACAATATTTCCATTGCGGCTACATATCATTCCAATTCCAATAAAAGCATATTTTCCTATGTTTCTGTCAATGTTTCATATGTAAATATTTTATATAGTTAAAAAAAGAAACATGTAATACCACACAATAACCTCCATAATGACATTTCATATCTGATGAGCTAATCCGGCTTTCTACTAGCATTCTGGCAAGATGTGTGTCCATCACAGTTGTGACAACAATTCGGGATAGCAATTTAAAAAAATGGCAGCTAACGATAAAACGAATTTGATGTAGTCTATTAAAATTCATGATTTTATCCAATCAAAAATGCACATCAATTGATTGTACATCAATTGCGACTTCCACACAAAAATTGTAATCTACTTATTAATGCCCTCCACAAATTACAATGAACATCTGCATAAATATGAGGAATGAGGAGAACACCCTCTTATATCCTGCTTCTTGCTTACAGTAACAGCAAGATGTCCGAGCTATGAAAACGTAATGCCTTGGCAAGCTGAACTTATTTAAAATTACGAATAATTATTTTTTATAAACAGGCAAGAATGCGTCACACAAAATCACCCTTCCACGAAATTGAAAAAGTATCAGTCTCTTCATGCCATGCTGTGAGAGAAACGCTGCTAAAGCTGCACTTTTCTACAACAAAATTGAGATGTGTGGGCACATATGTTTGCCCTTGTCCTTGTTTGTAAATATTTAAGACCATTTTTGTTCATTTCTGCCGCTTTTAACCCACCATCCAAATTTATTGTATTATAATTTGTTACACATTATAAGGCAACAGTTTCCTAATTTTTCATGAACTCTAGGAAATTCTTTGCCTGATTTCATATACACAAATTGTTTTAATATTCTGTAATACTAGCGATATAACGTAGTATTAGCATAGTGTTGTAACTACTAAATAAATAACCAAATAAGCAATGCATGGCAGTTGTCACTTGTGTGGGCTTTAAAACTGTTATTCAAGAACATCCCAACATAAACCCACATTAACAAAATGTCATAATTTGCTATTCCACGCCGATGTTTCCATACATTTACACCACATAAATGTGATGGCGTAACAAAAGATGATACTGTGTGAAGATTATATAAGGTTGTCAAAAAAGTCTTGCGGTATTTCCGAAAGTTGTATTCGTCGCATCGGTTCACGCTAGAGCTTTTTGGAAAGCTCTTTTCACGCGCTAACACGTGTTTGATTTATTGTTGTTTGTTTTTATAATAAAGATTTATTTTTAAATAAATATTTTACAGTACTACTACGATAAAGGCAAAAATGCATCTCATGCTGCCAATAAAATTTGTGCAGTTTATGGACCCGATACAGTTTCCATTTCCACCGCACAACGATGGTTTCAACGTTTTCGTTCTGGTGCAGAGGTGATCGAAGATGCGCCACGGTCCGAAGGCCTGTCGTCGAAAATTGCGATAAAATCGCTGAATTGATCGAAAGAGACCGGCATAGTAGCAACCGTAGCATCGGCAAAGAGCTGGGCATGAGTCATCAAACCGTTATAAACCATTTGAAGAAGCATGGATTCAAAAAGTATGGGTGCCACACGACTTAACGCAAAAAAACATTTTTGCCCGTATGGATGCATGCGAATCGCTTCTGAATCGCAACAAAATCGACCTGTTTTTGAAGCGGATGGTGACTGGCGATGAAAAGTGGGTCACTTACGACAACGTGAAGCGCAAACGGTCGTGGTCGAAAAGCGGTGAAGCTGCCCAGACGGTGGCCAAGCCTGGATTGACGGCCAGAAAGGTTCTTCTGTGTGTTTGGTCGGATTGGCAGGGAATCATCCACTATGAGCTGCTCCCCTATGGCCAAACTCTCAACTCGGACCTGTACTGCCAACAACTGGACCGATTGAATGCAGCACTCATGCAGAAGAGGCCATCTATGATCAACAGAGGCCGAATTGTCTTCCATCAGGACAACGCCAGGCCACACAAATCTTTGGTGACGCGCCAGAAGCTCCGGGAGCTCGGATGGGAGGTTCTTTTGCATCCACCGTATAGTCCGGATCTCGCACCAAGTGATTACCACCTATTTCTGTCCATGGCGAACGAGCTTGGTAGTCGGAAGTTGGCCACAAAAGAGTCCTGTGAAAATTGTCTCTCCGAGTTTTTTGACAATAGGGAAGCGAGCTTCTATCATCTATCATCGAACAAAACGGCGCATATTTGACTTAAATCGCATTATTATAACCAATTTTATGAACAATTGAAAATTCAATAAAAATACCGCAAGACTTTTTTGACAACCTATGTAGTTGTTTTTGTAGGTATTTTTAAATGAGCAAACTAAATGCAGCTAAACAATTTCGTGTACCTTTGGCGTAATTTCGTTTTCTTACGCTGCCTTCAAGAACGAGTAGTGTACGAAAATGCTTCCTACATTTTTGCAGCACAATCAACGTGTCCGTGGCCAGATTTGTAGCTCTGTTCTTTCAGGTGAGGATCCCTGTTCCAAAACTTTTTCCCCTTTGGTGAAACTAAGAGCTTCACTTTTATGCCAGTAATATTTGATATCATGGCCTTGTTTTCACATGCCTAAAGACAGGCCTTCCCCTTTCTTTCTGAAATATCCGAGCACATGTTCACTCCATTCTTTAAAGACCACTGCTACAAGCCTTTTTTAAGAAGGAAGAATCAAGGGTTTCGATGATTTGTTATTCCACAATTAGTTAGTTTCAGCCACACTATTCGAATGCCTCTTCATAGGCTAGATGGTAGCATAGCTAACTAGCAATCGCGAGTTAGAGAGTTCAAACTCCAGTAAGGTTTATTGCGTGGAAAAAAAGAGAAATATATAGAAGTGAGAATTATTTAATATCTAAATATCTATCTGGTTACCGACAGTGGCATGATGTTTAGAACACGCAAATAGCAGCGGGAAATCCTAGGTTTGACTCCTGGTTCCAGCCATCTACATTTTATTTCATTGCCATTGCATCTTCGCAGTGTGGTGTCGAGTCAATCAGCATGTCTAGTAACAGGTTCTCAAACAGTGACGTTCGCATTCGTCGATAAGCAAGTAGGTGCCGTTAGTTGTAAGTTTAAAAATAGAAAGAGTGTAAATTCCCAACAACGCGATAAGTTACCCATACCTCACTCATGGGATGTAAAGGGAAATTAAGTTTATTTTTAAGAGAAATATCTAAAAAATAAACTAAATAATTCGAGGGTGACCAACCGTATATTTCTTTTAACTTTCAAGTCCTTCTTTTATCATGTGTATGCAGGCCTTGAATCCCAACGACACCCTATGGAAAGAAAGAGGAAATGCAGAAGGAAGGCCTACTGACTGACTTTGAAGGCATTCTATAAGGCCTTCAAAGTCCTTCCATTCGGCGCAGGGATATTATTCAGTCAACCGAACGACAATTTGTTTGCCTATGCTTCGCTACATGTTTGTGTAAATATATCTTCCAGGAGTATAGAAGTTGATAAATGATTCGAATGTAGATGACTTTTGTTTCCTTTCCTCCTCTATATCTACGTATCTCTCTCACACACTCACTCCCTCTGTGGCCCCTGCTTGGTTACCCAACTTTCACACTTTTGTAATTTGTGAATTTTGACCTCAACGCATACAGCAACTTAACAAAGGAAAGGACACAAACAACAGCAACAGCAAAAAAGAAATAGCCTCCAAACAAAGAGGAATGTTTCAATAAATTTTAATATGCCCATTGATTTCGATTGTGTTGTGATGCCTTTGTATCTGCCCTGCCACCCTTCCCGCGTACACTTTCGACAGCACTTTGATGCCGACATCAACTTTTACTAACATTTGAGTTGTTGTATATCAGTGGCGATAGTTATAAGTTATAATTATTGGCAACAGTTTTTTATTATCACTGGCTCGTTCACATAGAGAATGTTGATTTTGCCGCTACCCCATCCTTTCGTCTGACATTTTCATATGGGGAATGTGGACATCGCTCATCCTTCCGCCTCACGTCCTCCACAAAAGCTGATAAGTCATTAATTATTAATAGAGATAACAAAATTCTGGTGTAAGCCTCATATGTCATTGTTTATAAATTGGTAAAGTTTTCGGCTTGTTGTTCAGTTATAAAGCCAACACGACCTTATCTTTAAGTGTAACCTGTCCAGAAATATTGAGTTCATCAACTGAACTGCAGGCGGGTGTGTGAGTGCACTTTCATTTAAGGCCCTATCACGCTTGTAGTGTTCTTATGAAGTCATCATGGAAATATAAAGTTTTTAATAAGGGGTTTTAATATAAAATGTACAGATTTAGGTGACAAATTGAGGGCGAATGATGAAGGTGATTGAAGACAGTTCGTTGGAAAGAGATACAGGTGTTACTTGATAATATTTGGCAAAGTGTACTTATAAATACAGTGCGCAACTAATTATATCACAGCCGGTTGCGATAATTGCAAAATTTGTGATAACCGACCCTAAAATAAAAAACATTAAAACAAAATACATAAAAAGAAACTGTTTGTAACTGACATTAGAGAGATGGGTACCGTATACAATGCGTATTGTGGACATGGGAATTGTTTAGGTATTAGAATATATTGTAAAAAATCATGGTATACTAGTCTGTTTCTTTGTGCTCTGCAACTTAGCAGTTGCTAACTATTTTCATGTTAATGGTATTTTTTGTAGACGATTAGACAATTTTTAAATAAAACACAACAATTCTCTGGAATATTTTAAATTTTAGCTTTTTAGCCATTTTTGATCAGGAGTGAGTTCATTTCATGAGATCATTAGAGCATTGAGATAATTTCTTGGCTCAACAAAGTAATGATTTCACGCATTGTGTGGCATGATGCACCCAATTCTCCTCTAAAGTTTTGTTTGTTTTGAAATAACTTCTATATTGCTTTTAATTCTGCTTTCAACCTTTATTTAAAGATGTCTTACAAATTTCTGTCGTAGATTTTTAATTTTGAGTTTGGAAAAATAAAACAAAAATTGCTACTTGGTTTCATAAATGTTAACTACAGCTTATGGGTTGTAATCGTTATATGTGCTGCGATATGAAAATATTCTTATTGATGTTGTAGGGGTTTTTTGTTTGGCAAAGGAATACATGTCTGCAAACAGTATACCCCAGCTAATTTCAATTTGTTTTGTGTTCTCTGTTTTCCTTGTATTTCCATAAATTAAATTTTAAGGGCCGATGTTGCAGCTGAATAAACTAAATAATTAATTAGGAAATAATTGTAATTTTTTTTATTACGATAATATTGAGTAGTTCAATTATGTATGGAACAGAATATCGACGAAATGGCCGCAGCGACCTCGGTGGTACACCTCCATCCAAATTTTCGATGACGCTGAGGCATATTTGAGGTTATATGCCGTTAATGTGCCGAATTATCCTTTATCTCTTGAATTGTTGCTGGCTTACCGACGTACACCTTTTCTTTCAAATAACCCCAAAGAAAGAAGTCTAACGGTGTCAAATCACATAAGCAGAATCAATTCTGATTATTAACGAATCTACAGAGGTGAAAATGTGCCTCATCACTGAAGATGACTTTGTTCGAAAATTGATCATCCACTGTTGCCATTTCTTGCCACCATTCTGACTATTGACGACGTTTGGAATGGTCAAGAGGATTTAGATATTGAGTCAACAACACCTTGTAAGCGTGTAAGTGCAAGTCTTTATGCATAATGTTCATCAACGACTGGCGTGAGAGGTGCAATTGTTTCTCAAATTTTTGCGCGATTTTTGACCGAAAAAATCACGAAGTGCACGATATGCATTTTGATTTGAACGCCCATTTATCAGCATGAATAACTTTAACGCATTGCTCGATTTTGTATCTTTCCCTGGTTCAAATTGAGTTAGTCTGAAATTGAGAAATGTCAAATGAAATGCAGAAAATAACTTGAAGTTTAGGTGTGCTTCACATTCAACATCGGCCCGTACCACCCTTTTTGTCGTTATACATATAAACTGAGAAACTTGAATTCGGTTGATATTCAACCATGTTACTAGCTTTTAAGTGCGTAAAGATACGAAAACCCGTTTTTTACCCGTAACTCAAGATTTTGGGGGATTTAGCGAAATTTCATAGTAAATCAAACACAATTTATATTTATACCATCACCCTTAGGGATGAGGGTATATATCATTTGATACGACCCAAAAGTGTAACACATAGAAGGAGTGACTTTCTTTGAACCAAATTCGATTCATGACTTTTTAAGTCGTTTGAGCCATGTCCGTCTGTCTGTCTGGTGGCTGTCCGACTGGTTCGCACGATAACTTTCGAAAGACGCAACCAAACCAAACTACTTACGGTGTTGCAAATGGGCTACATGGCCCCGCCCCTTCTGGTACCTCCCATACAAATACATCATTCCGCCCACTTTAGAAATCGAGTAATAATATCAATACACCCTACGGGATCGTATTTAGTAAAGCTATAACAGGATAAAGTTTTGGAAAAAATTTTGAAAGCCTAGCCACGCCCCTTCTGGTACCTCCCATACAATTCTACCTTTCCGCGCACTATAGAGATGGAGAAATAATATTAATAAATTAAACGTGATCGTACCCAAATTCTATTTTTAGTAAAGCTATAACAGGATAAAGTTTTGGAGAAAAAAATTGGAAGTCTATTCACGCCCCATCTGGTACCTCCCATACACATTTGGTACCGCCTACTTTAGAAATCGATTAATATTATTAAAAGACCTAACGCGATCGTGCCCAAATTCTGTATTTGGTAAAGTTTAAGCAGGATAATGTTTTGGAGAAAAAATCTGGAAGTCTAGACACGCCCCTTCTGGTACCTCCCATACAAATGTACCACTCCGCCCACTTTAGAAATAGGGTAATAATATCAATACACTCGACACGATCGTGCCCAAATTCAGTATTTTGTTATGTTAAAACAGGACACAGTTTTGGAGAAAAAATTGGAAGTCTAGCGACGCCCCTTATGGTACCTCCCATACAAATGTACCTTTCCGCCCACTTTAGGGATGTACTAATAATATCAGTACACCCAAGGCAATCGTGCCCAAATTCTGTAATTAGTAAAGCTATAACAGGGTAAAGTAATGGAGAATAAATCTGGAAGCCTAACCACACCCTTTCTCGTACCTCCCATATAAATGTAC
>CAXIUB010000163.1:0-102493 GCA_964034835.1 Muscina levida | reverse complement strand
TTAAAGATTGCCATATGAAAATCCATCATCGGCCACCCATTTCATGGGGATCTGCCCATCTATTACAAGTGATTTCTCAAGTAATTTATAGTGATCACATATTAAGCTCCTTTTCTCGATTAGACGCTTAGTTTACGAGATAATCGCATTTAAAGATTGCCATATGAAAATCCATCATTGGCCACCCATTTCATGGTCATCTGCCCATTTATTACAAGTGATTTCTCAAGTAATTTATAGTGATCACATAGTAAGCTCCTTTTCTCGATTAGACGCTTAGTTTACGAGATAATCGCATTTAAAGATTGCCATATGAAAATCGATCACTAGCCACCCATTTCATGGTGGTATCTCCACCTATTGAGGTGATTTCTCAAGTAATTTATAGTGATCACATATTAAGCTCCTTTTCTCGATTAGACGCTTAGTTTACGAGATAATCGCATTTAAAGATTGCCATATGAAAATCGATCACTAGCCACCCATTTCATGGTGGTATCTCCACCTATTGAGGTGATTTCTCAAGTAATTTATAGTGATCACAACAGTGACCTTTTCTCGATTAGACGCTTAGTTTACGAGATAATCGCATTTAAAGATTGCCATATGAAAATCCATCACTAGCCACCCATTTCATGGTGGTATCTCCACCTATTGAGGTGATTTCTCAAGTTATTTATAGTGATCACAAATTAAGCTCCTTTTCTCGATTAGACGCTTAGTTTACGAGATAATCGCATTTAAAGATTGCCATATCAAAATCCACCATTGGCCACCCATTTCATGGTGATCTGCCCATCTATTACAAGTGATTTCTCAAGTAATTTATAGTGATCACAAATTAAGCTCCTTTTCTCGATTAGACGCTTAGTTTACGTGATAATCGCATTTAAAGATTGCCATATGAAAATCCATCATTGGCCACCCATTTCATGGTGATCTGCCCATTTATTACAAGTGATTTCTCAAGTAATTTATAGCGATCACATATTAAGCTCCTCTTCTCGATTAGACGCTTAGTTTACGAGATAATCGCATTTAAAGATTGCCATATGAAAATCCATCATTGGCCACCCATTTCATGGTGATCTGCCCATCTATTACAAGTGATTTCTCAAGTAATTTATAGTGATCACAAATTAAGCTCCTTTTCTCGATTAGACGCTTAGTTTACGAGATAATCGCATTTAAAGATTGCCATATGAAAATCCATCATTGGCCACCCATTTCATGGGGATCTGCCCATCTATTACAAGTGATTTCTCAAGTAATTTATAGTGATCACATATTAAGCTCCTTTTCTCGATTAGACGCTTAGTTTACGAGATAATCGCATTTAAAGATTGCCATATGAAAATCGATCACTAGCCACCCATTTCATGGTGGTATCTCCACCTATTGAGGTGATTTCTCAAGTCATTTATAGTGATCACAAATTAAGCTCCTTTTCTCGATTAGACGCTTAGTTTACGAGATAATCGCATTTAAAGATTGCCATATGAAAATCCATCATTGGCCACCCATTTCATGGTCATCTGCCCATCTATTACTAGTGATTTCTCAAGTAATTAATAGTGATCACAAATTAAGCTCCTTTTCTCGATTAGACGCTTAGTTTACGAGATAATCGCATTTAAAGATTGCCATATGAAAATCCATCATTGGCCACCCATTTCATGGTCATCTGCCCATCTATTACAAGTGATTTCTCAAGTAATTTATAGCGATCACATATTAAGCTCCTTTTCTCGATTAGACGCTTAGTTTACGACATAATCGCATTTAAAGATTGCCATATGAAAATCCATCATTGGCCACCCATTTCATGGTCATCTGCCTATCTATTACAAGTGATTTCTCAAGTAATTTATAGTGATCACAAATTAAGCTCCCTTTCTCGATTAGACGCTTAGTTTACGAGATAATCGCATTTAAAGATTGCCATATGAAAATCCATCATTGGCCACCCATTTCATATTGATATGCCCATCTATTACGAGTGATTTCTCAAGTAATTTATAGTGATCACAAATTAAGCTCCTTTTCTCGATTAGACGCTTAGTTTACGAGATAATCGCATTTAAAGATTGCCATATGAAAATCCATCACTAGCCACCCATTTCATGGTGGTATCTCCACCTATTGAGGTGATTTCTCAAGTAATTTATAGTGATCACAAATTAAGCTCCTTTTCTCGATTAGACGCTTAGTTTACGAGATAATCGCATTTAAAGATTTCCATATGAAAATCCAGCATTTGCCACCCGTTTCATAGTGATATCCCCATATAAATCATGGGATTTCCTACATAGTTCATAGTGATCACAAATTAAGCTCCTTTTTGCGATTAGACCCTTAGTTTACGAGATAATCGCATTTAAAGATTTCCATATGAAAATCCAGCATTGGCCACCCGTTTCATAGTGATATCCCCATATAATACATGGGATTTCCTACATATTTCATAGTGATCACAAATTAAGCTCCTTTTTGCGATTGGGCGCTTAGTTTACGAGATAATCGCATTTAAAGAGTTCCATATGAAAATCCAGCATTTGCCACCCGTTTCATAGTGATATCCCCATATAAATCATGGGATTTCCTACATAGTTCATAGTGATCACAAATTAAGCTCCTTTTTGCGATTAGCCGCTTAGTTTACGAGATAATCGCATTTAAAGATTTCCATATGAAAATCCAGCATTGGCCACCCGTTTCATAGTGATATCCCCATATAATACATGGGATTTCCTACTTATTTCATAGTGATCACAAATTAAGCTCCTTTTTGCGATTAGACGCTTAGTTTACGAGATAATCGCATTTAAAGATTTCCATATGAAAATCCAGCATTTGCCACCCGTTTCATAGTGATATCCCCATATAAATCATGGGATTTCCTACATAGTTCATAGTGATCACAAATTAAGCTCCTTTTTGCGATTAGACGCTTAGCTTACGAGATAATCGCATGTAAAGATTTCCATATGAAAATCCAGCATTTGCCACCCGTTTCATAGTGATATCCCCATATAAATCATGGGATTTCCTACATAGTTCATAGTGATCACAAATTAAGCTCCTTTTTGCGATTAGACGCTTAGTTTATGGGATTTCCTACATATTTCATAGTGATCACAAATTAAGCTCCTTTTTGCGATTGGACGCTTAGTTTACGAGATAATCGCATTTAAAGATTTCCATATGAAAATCCAGCATTTGCCATCCGTTTCATAGTGATATCCCCATATAAATCATGGGATTTCCCACATAGTTCATAGTGATCACAAATTAAGCTCCTTTTTGCGATTAGACGCTTAGTTTACGAGATAATCGCATGTAAAGATTTCCATATGAAAATCCAGCATTGGCCACCCGTTTCATAGTGATATCCCCATATAAATCATGGGATTTCCTACATAGTTCATAGTGATCACAAATTAAGCTCCTTTTTGCGATTAGACGCTTAGTTTACGAGATAATCGCATTTAAAGATTTCCATATGAAAATCCAGCATTGGCCATCCGTTTCATAGTGATATCCCCATTTCCTACATATTTCATAGTGATCACAAATTAAGCTCCTTTTTGCGATTAGACGCTTAGTTTACGAGATAATCGCATTTAAAGATTTCCATATGAAAATCCAGCATTTGCCACCCGTTTCATAGTGATATCCCCATATAAATCATGGGATTTCCTACATAGTTCATAGTGATCACAAATTAAGCTCCTTTTTGCGATTAGACGCTTAGTTTACGAGATAATCGCATTTAGAGATTTCCATATGAAAATCCAGCATTGGCCACCCGTTTCATAGTGATATTCCCATATAATTCATGGGATTTCCTACATATTTCATAGTGATCACAAATTAAGCTCCTTTTTGCGATTGGACGCTTAGTTTACGAGATAATCGCATTTAAAAATTTCCATATGAAAATCCAGCATTTCCCACCCATTTCATAGTGATATCCCCATATAATTCATGGGATTTCCTACATATTTCATAGTGATCACAAATTAAGCTCCTTTTTGCGATTAGACGCTTAGTTTACGAGATAATCGCATTTAAAGATTTCCATATGAAAATCAAGCATTTACATATCTACATCTACATATTTCATAGTGATCACAAATTAAGCTCCTTTTTGCGATTAGACGCTTAGTTTACGAGATAATCGCATTTAAAGATTTCCATATGAAAATCCAGCATTGCCCACCCATTTCATAGTGATATCCCCATATAATTCATGGGATTTCCTACATATTTCATAGTGATCACAAATTAAGCTCCTTTTTGCGATTAGACGCTTAGTTTACGAGATAATCGCATTTAAAGATTTCCATATGAAAATCCAGCATTTGCCACCCGTTTCATAGTGATATCCCCATATAAATCATGGGATTTCCTACATAGTTCATAGTGATCACAAATTAAGCTCCTTTTTGCGATTAGACGCTTAGTTTACGAGATAATCGCATTTAGAGATTTCCATATGAAAATCCAGCATTGGCCACCCGTTTCATAGTGATATTCCCATATAATTCATGGGATTTCCTACATATTTCATAGTGATCACAAATTAAGCTCCTTTTTGCGATTGGACGCTTAGTTTACGAGATAATCGCATTTAAAGATTTCCATATGAAAATCCATCATGGGTACCCATTTCATGGTGATCTGCCCACCTATAGAAGTGATTTCTCAAATAATTTATAGTGATCACAAATTAAGCTCCTTTTTGCGATTAGACGCTTAGTTTACGAGATAATCGCATTTAGAGATTTCCATATGAAAATCCAGCATTGGCCACCCGTTTCATAGTGATATTCCCATATAATTCATGGGATTTCCTACATATTTCATAGTGATCACAAATTAAGCTCCTTTTTGCGATTGGACGCTTAGTTTACGAGATAATCGCATTTAAAGATTTCCATATGAAAATCCAGCATTTGCCACCCGTTTCATAGTGATATCCCCATATAAATCATGGGATTTCCTACATATTTCATAGTGATCACAAATTAAGCTCCTTTTTGCGATTGGACGCTTAGTTTACGAGATAATCGCATTTAAAAATTTCCATATGAAAATCCAGCATTTCCCACCCATTTCATAGTGATATCCCCATATAATTCATGGGATTTCCTACATATTTCATAGTGATCACAAATTAAGCTCCTTTTTGCGATTAGACGCTTAGTTTACGAGATAATCGCATTTAAAGATTTCCATATGAAAATCCAGCATTTGCCACCCGTTTCATAGTGATATCCCCATATAAATCATGGGATTTCCTACATAGTTCATAGTGATCACAAATTAAGCTCCTTTTTGCGATTAGACGCTTAGTTTACGAGATAATCGCATTTAGAGATTTCCATATGAAAATCCAGCATTGGCCACCCGTTTCATAGTGATATTCCCATATAATTCATGGGATTTCCTACATATTTCATAGTGATCACAAATTAAGCTCCTTTTTGCGATTGGACGCTTAGTTTACGAGATAATCGCATTTAAAGATTTCCATATGAAAATCCATCATGGGTACCCATTTCATGGTGATCTGCCCACCTATAGAAGTGATTTCTCAAATAATTTATAGTGATCACAAATTAAGCTCCTTTTTGCGATTAGACGCTTAGTTTACGAGATAATCGCATTTAGAGATTTCCATATGAAAATCCAGCATTGGCCACCCGTTTCATAGTGATATTCCCATATAATTCATGGGATTTCCTACATATTTCATAGTGATCACAAATTAAGCTCCTTTTTGCGATTAGACGCTTAGTTTACGAGATAATCGCATTTAGAGATTTCCATATGAAAATCCAGCATTGGCCACCCGTTTCATAGTGATATTCCCATATAATTCATGGGATTTCCTACATATTTCATAGTGATCACAAATTAAGCTCCTTTTTGCGATTGGACGCTTAGTTTACGAGATAATCGCATTTAAAGATTTCCATATGAAAATCCAGCATTTGCCACCCGTTTCATAGTGATATCCCCATATAAATCATGGGATTTCCTACATATTTCATAGTGATCACAAATTAAGCTCCTTTTTGCGATTGGACGCTTAGTTTACGAGATAATCGCATTTAAAAATTTCCATATGAAAATCCAGCATTTCCCACCCATTTCATAGTGATATCCCCATATAATTCATGGGATTTCCTACATATTTCATAGTGATCACAAATTAAGCTCCTTTTTGCGATTAGACGCTTAGTTTACGAGATAATCGCATTTAAAGATTTCCATATGAAAATCAAGCATTGCCCACCCATTTCATAGTGATATCCCCATATAATTCATGGAATTTCCTACATATTTCATAGTGATCACAAATTAAGCTCCTTTTTGCGATTGGACGCTTAGTTTACGAGATAATCGCATTTAAAGATTTCCATATGAAAATCCAGCATTGGCCACCCGTTTCAGAGTGATATCCCCATATAATTCATGGAATTTCCTACATATTTCATAGTGATCACAAATTAAGCTCCTTTTTGCGATTAGACGCTTAGTTTACGAGATAATCGCATTTAAAGATTTCCATATGAAAATCCAGCATTGCCCACCCATTTCATAGTGATATCCCCATATAATTCATGGAATTTCCTACATATTTCATAGTGATCACAAATTAAGCTCCTTTTTGCGATTGGACGCTTAGTTTACGAGATAATCGCATTTAAAGATTTCCATATGAAAATCCAGCATTGGCCACCCGTTTCATAGTGATATCCCCATATAATTCATGGAATTTCCTACATATTTCATAGTGATCACAAATTAAGCTCCTTTTTGCGATTGGGCGCTTAGTTTACGAGATAATCGCATTTAAAGATTTCCATATGAAAATCCAGCATTTGCCACCCGTTTCATAGTGATATCCCCATATAAATCATGGGATTTCCTACATAGTTCATAGTGATCACAAATTAAGCTCCTTTTTGCGATTAGACGCTTAGTTTACGAGATAATCGCATTTAAAGATTTCCATATGAAAATCCAGCATTGGCCACCCGTTTCATAGTGATATCCCCATATAATACATGGGATTTCCTACATAGTTCATAGTGATCACAAATTAAGCTCCTTTTTGCGATTAGACGCTTAGTTTACGAGATAATCGCATTTAAAGATTTCCATATGAAAATCCAGCATTGGCCACCCGTTTCATAGTGATATCCCCATATAATACTTGGGATTTCCTACATAGTTCATAGTGATCACAAATTAAGCTCCTTTTTGCGATTAGACGCTTAGTTTACGAGATAATCGCATTTAAAGATTTCCATATGAAAATCCAGCATTGGCCACCCATTTCATTGTGATATCCCCATATAATACATGGGATTTCCTACTTATTTCATAGTGATCACAAATTAAGCTCCTTTTTGCGATTGGACGCTTAGTTTACGAGATAATCGCATTTAAAGATTTCCATATGAAAATCCAGCATTGCCCACCCATTTCATAGTGATATCCCCATATAATTCATGGAATTTCCTACATATTTCATAGTGATCACAAATTAAGCTCCTTTTTGCGATTGGACGCTTAGTTTACGAGATAATCGCATTTAAAGATTTCCATATGAAAATCCAGCATTTGCCATCCGTTTCATAGTGATATCCCCATATAAGATCACAAATTAAGCTCCTTTTTGCGATTAGACGCTTAGTTTACGAGATAATCGCATTTAAAGATTTCCATATGAAAATCCAGCATTGCCCACCCATTTCATAGTGATATCCCCATATAATACATGGGATTTCCTACTTATTTCATAGTGATCACAAATTAAGCTCCTTTTTGCGATTGGACGCTTAGTTTACGAGATAATCGCATTTAAAGATTTTCATATGAAAATCCAGCATTGGCCACCCGTTTCAGAGTGATATCCCCATATAATTCATGGAATTTCCTACATATTTCATAGTGATCACAAATTAAGCTCCTTTTTGCGATTAGACGCTTAGTTTACGAGATAATCGCATTTAAAGATTTCCATATGAAAATCCAGCATTGCCCACCCATTTCATAGTGATATCCCCATATAATTCATGGAATTTCCTACATATTTCATAGTGATCACAAATTAAGCTCCTTTTTGCGATTGGACGCTTAGTTTACGAGATAATCGCATTTAAAGATTTCCATATGAAAATCCAGCATTGGCCACCCGTTTCATAGTGATATCCCCATATAATTCATGGAATTTCCTACATATTTCATAGTGATCACAAATTAAGCTCCTTTTTGCGATTAGACGCTTAGTTTACGAGATAATCGCATTTAAAGATATCCATATGAAAATCCAGCATTGGCCACCCATTTCATAGTGATATCCCCATATAATACATGGGATTTCCTACTTATTTCATAGTGATCACAAATTAAGCTCCTTTTTGCGATTAGACGCTTAGTTTACGAGATAATCGCATTTAAAGATTTCCATATGAAAATCCATCATTGCCCACCCATTTCATAGTGATATCCCCATATAATTCATGGGATTTCCTACTTATTTCATAGTGATCACAATTTAAGCTCCTTTTTGCGATTAGACGCTAAGTTTACGAGATAATCGCATTTAAAGATTTCCATATGAAACTCCAGCATTTGCCATCCGTTTCATAGTGATATCCCCATATAATTCATGGGATTTCCTACATATTTCATAGTGATCACAAATTAAGCTCCTTTTTGCGATTAGACGCTTAGTTTACGAGATAATCGCATTTAAAGATTTCCATATGAAAATCCAGCATTTGCCACCCGTTTCATAGTGATATCCCCATATAAATCATGGGATTTCCTACATAGTTCATAGTGATCACAAATTAAGCTCCTTTTTGCGATTAGACGCTTAGTTTACGAGATAATCGCATTTAAAGATTTCCATATAAAAATCCAGCATTGGCCACCCGTTTCATAGTGATATCCCCATATAATACATGGGATTTCCCACATATTTCATAGTGATCACAAATTACTTTTTGCGATTGGGCGCTTAGTTTACGAGATAATCGCATTTAAAGATTTCCATATGAAAATCCAGCATTTGCCACCCGTTTCATAGTGATATCCCCATATAAATCATGGGATTTCCTACATAGTTCATAGTGATCACAAATTAAGCTCCTTTTTGCGATTAGACGCTTAGCTTACGAGATAATCGCATGTAAAGATTTCCATATGAAAATCCAGCATTTGCCACCCGTTTCATAGTGATATCCCCATATAAATCATGGGATTTCCTACATAGTTCATAGTGATCCCAAATTAAGCTCCTTTTTGCGATTAGACGCTTAGTTTACGAGATAATCGCATTTAAAGATTTCCATATGAAAATCCAGCATTTGCCACCCGTTTCATAGTGATATCCCCATATAAATCATGGGATTTCCTACATAGTTCATAGTGATCCCAAATTAAGCTCCTTTTTGCGATTAGACGCTTAGTTTACGAGATAATCGCATTTAAAGATTTCCATATGAAAATCCATCATTGCCCACCCATTTCATAGTGATATCCCCATATAATTCATGGGATTTCCTACTTATTTCATAGTGATCACAAATTAAGCTCCTTTTTGCGATTAGACGCTAAGTTTACGAGATAATCGCATTTAAAGATTTCCATATGAAAATCCAGCATTTGCCATCCGTTTCATAGTGATATCCCCATATAATTCATGGGATTTCCTACATATTTCATAGTGATCACAAATTAAGCTCCTTTTTGCGATTAGACGCTTAGTTTACGAGATAATCGCATTTAAAGATTTCCATATGAAAATCCAGCATTTGCCACCCGTTTCATAGTGATATCCCCATATAATTCATGGGATTTCCTACATATTTCATAGTGATCACAAATTAAGCTCCTTTTTGCGATTGGACGCTTAGTTTACGAGATAATCGCATTTAAAGATTTCCATATGAAAATCCAGCATTGGCCACCCATTTCATTGTGATATCCCCATATAATACATGGGATTTCCCACATATTTCATAGTGATCACAAATTACTTTTTGCGATTGGGCGCTTAGTTTACGAGATAATCGCATTTAAAGATTTCCATATGAAAATCCAGCATTTGCCACCCGTTTCATAGTGATATCCCCATATAAATCATGGGATTTCCTACATAGTTCATAGTGATCACAAATTAAGCTCCTTTTTGCGATTAGACGCTTAGCTTACGAGATAATCGCATGTAAAGATTTCCATATGAAAATCCAGCATTTGCCACCCGTTTCATAGTGATATCCCCATATAAATCATGGGATTTCCTACATAGTTCATGGTGATCACAAATTAAGCTCCTTTTTGCGATTAGACGCTTAGTTTACGAGATAATCGCATTTAAAGATTTCCATATGAAAATCCAGCATTGGCCACCCGTTTCATAGTGATATCCCCATATAATACATGGGATTTCCTACATAGTTCATAGTGATCACAAATTAAGCTTCTTTTTGCGATTAGACGCTTAGTTTACGAGATAATCGCATTTAAAGATTTCCATATGAAAATCCAGCATTGGCCACCCATTTCATTGTGATATCCCCATATAATACATGGGATTTCCTACTTATTTCATAGTGATCACAAATTAAGCTCCTTTTTGCGATTAGACGCTTAGTTTACGAGATAATCGCATTTAAAGATTTCCATATGAAAATCCAGCATTGGCCACCCGTTTCATAGTGATATCCCCATATAATTCATGGGATTTCCTACTTATTTCATAGTGATCACAAATTAAGCTCCTTTTTGCGATTAGACGCTTAGTTTATGGGATTTCCTACATATTTCATAGTGATCATAAATTAAGCTCCTTTTTGCGATTGGACGCTTAGTTTACGAGATAATCGCATTAAAAGATTTCCATATGAAAATCCAGCATTTGCCATCCGTTTCATAGTGATATCCCCATATAAATCATGGGATTTCCTACATAGTTCATAGTGATCACAAATTAAGCTCCTTTTTGCGATTGGACGCTTAGTTTACGAGATAATCGCATTTAAAGATTTCCATATGAAAATCCAGCATTGCTCACCCATTTCATAGTGATATCCCCATATAATACATGGGATTTCCTACTTATTTCATAGTGATCACAAATTAAGCTCCTTTTTGCGATTAGACGCTTAGTTTACGAGATAATCGCATTTAAAGATTTCCATATGAAAATCCACCATTGCCCACCCGTTTCATAGTGATATCCCCATATAATTCATGGGATTTCCTACATATTTCATAGTGATCACAAATTAAGCTCCTTTTTGCGATTAGACGCTTAGTTTACGAGATAATCGCATTAAAAGATTTCCATATGAAAATCCAGCATTTGCCATCCGTTTCATAGTGATATCCCCATATAAATCATGGGATTTCCTACATAGTTCATAGTGATCACAAATTAAGCTCCTTTTTGCGATTAGACGCTTAGTTTACGAGATAATCGCATGTAAAGATTTCCATATGAAAATCCAGCATTGGCCACCCGTTTCATAGTGATATCCCCATATAATTCATGGGATTTCCTACATATTTCATAGTGATCACAAATTAAGCTCCTTTTTGCGATTAGACGCTTAGTTTACGAGATAATCGCATTTAAAGATTTCCATATGAAAATCCAGCATTGGCCACCCATTTCATTGTGATATCCCCATATAATACATGGGATTTCCTACTTATTTCATAGTGATCACAAATTAAGCTCCTTTTTGCGATTAGACGCTTAGTTTACGAGATAATCGCATTTAAAGATTTCCATATGAAAATCCAGCATTGGCCACCCGTTTCATAGTGATATCCCCATATAATTCATGGGATTTCCTACTTATTTCATAGTGATCACAAATTAAGCTCCTTTTTGCGATTAGACGCTTAGTTTATGGGATTTCCTACATATTTCATAGTGATCATAAATTAAGCTCCTTTTTGCGATTGGACGCTTAGTTTACGAGATAATCGCATTAAAAGATTTCCATATGAAAATCCAGCATTGCCCACCCGTTTCATAGTGATATCCCCATATAATTCATGGGATTTCCTACATATTTCATAGTGATCACAAATTAAGCTCCTTTTTGCGATTAGACGCTTAGTTTACGAGATAATCGCATTTAAAGATTTCCATATGAAAATCCACCATTGCCCACCCGTTTCATAGTGATATCCCCATATAATTCATGGGATTTCCTACATATTTCATAGTGATCACAAATTAAGCTCCTTTTTGCGATTAGACGCTTAGTTTACGAGATAATCGCATTAAAAGATTTCCATATGAAAATCCAGCATTTGCCATCCGTTTCATAGTGATATCCCCATATAAATCATGGGATTTCCTACATAGTTCATAGTGATCACAAATTAAGCTCCTTTTTGCGATTAGACGCTTAGTTTACGAGATAATCGCATGTAAAGATTTCCATATGAAAATCCAGCATTGGCCACCCGTTTCATAGTGATATCCCCATATAAATCATGGGATTTCCTACATAGTTCATAGTGATCCCAAATTAAGCTCCTTTTTGCGATTAGACGCTTAGTTTACGAGATAATCGCATTTAAAGATTTCCATATGAAAATCCATCATTGCCCACCCATTTCATAGTGATATCCCCATATAATTCATGGGATTTCCTACTTATTTCATAGTGATCACAAATTAAGCTCCTTTTTGCGATTAGACGCTAAGTTTACGAGATAATCGCATTTAAAGATTTCCATATGAAAATCCAGCATTTGCCATCCGTTTCATAGTGATATCCCCATATAATTCATGGGATTTCCTACATATTTCATAGTGATCACAAATTAAGCTCCTTTTTGCGATTAGACGCTTAGTTTACGAGATAATCGCATTTAAAGATTTCCATATGAAAATCCAGCATTTGCCACCCGTTTCATAGTGATATCCCCATATAATTCATGGGATTTCCTACATATTTCATAGTGATCACAAATTAAGCTCCTTTTTGCGATTGGACGCTTAGTTTACGAGATAATCGCATTTAAAGATTTCCATATGAAAATCCAGCATTGCCCACCCGTTTCATAGTGATGTCCCCATATAATTCATGGGATTTCCTACATATTTCATAGTGATCACAAATTAAGCTCCTTTTTGCGATTGGACGCTTAGTTTACGAGATAATCGCATTTAAAGATTTCCATATGAAAATCCAGCATTGCTCACCCATTTCATAGTGATATCCCCATATAATACATGGGATTTCCTACTTATTTCATAGTGATCACAATTAAGCTCCTTTTTGCGATTAGACGCTTAGTTTACGAGATAATCGCATTTAAAGATTTCCATATGAAAATCCAGCATTGGCCACCCGTTTCATAGTGATATCCCCATATAATTCATGGAATTTCCTACATATTTCATAGTGATCACAAATTAAGCTCCTTTTTGCGATTAGACGCTTAGTTTACGAGATAATCGCATTTAAAGATTTCCATATGAAAATCCAGCATTGGCCACCCATTTCATAGTGATATCCCCATATAATACATGGGATTTCCTACTTATTTCATAGTGATCACAAATTAAGCTCCTTTTTGCGATTAGACGCTTAGTTTACGAGATAATCGCATTAAAGATTTCCATATGAAAATCCAGCATTGCCCACCCATTTCATAGTGATATCCCCATATAATTCATGGAATTTCCTACATATTTCATAGTGATCACAAATTAAGCTCTTTTTGCGATTGGACGCTTAGTTTACGAGATAATCGCATTTAAAGATTTCCATATGAAAATCCAGCATTGGCCACCCATTTCATAGTGATATCCCCATATAATTCATGGGATTTCCTACTTATTTCATAGTGATCACAAATTTAGCTCCTTTTTGCGATTAGACGCTTAGTTTACGAGATAATCGCATTTAAAGATTTTCATATGAATATCCATCATTGCCCACCCATTTCATAGTGATATCCCCATATAATTCATGGGATTTCCTACATATTTCATAGTGATCACAAATTAAGCTCCTTTTTGCGATTAGACGCTTAGTTTACGAGATAATCGTATTTAAAGATTATCATATGAAAATCCATCATTGGCTACCCATTTCATAGTGATCTGCCCACCTATAGAAATGATTTCTCAAATAATTTATAGTGATCACAAATTAAGTTCTTTTTCTCGATTAGACGCGTAGTTTACGAGATAATCGCATTTAAAGATTGCCATATGAAAATCCATCATTGGCCACCCATTTCATGGTGATCTGCCCATCTATTACAAGTGATTTTTCAAGTAATTTATAGTGATCACAAATTAAGCTCCTTTTTGCGATTAGACGCTTAGTTTACGAGATAATCGCATTTAAAGATTTCCATATGAATATCCATCATTGCCCACCCATTTCATAGTGATATCCCCATATAATTCATGGGATTTCCTACATATTTCATAGTGATCACAAATTAAGCTCCTTTTTGCGATTAGACGCTTAGTTTACGAGATAATCGCATTTAAAGATTGTCATATGAAAATCTATCATTGGCTACCCATTTCATGGTGATCTGCCCACCTATAGAAGTGATTTCTCAAATAATTTATAGTGATCACAAATTAAGTTCTTTTTCTCGATTAGACGCGTAGTTTACGAGATAATCGCATTTAAAGATTGCCATATGAAAATCCATCATTGGCCACCCATTTCATGGTGATCTGCCCATCTATTACAAGTGATTTTTCAAGTAATTTATAGTGATCACAAATTAAGTTCCTTTTCTCGATTAGACGCTTAGTTTACGAGATAAGCGCATTTAAAGATTTTCATATGAAAATCCAGCATTGCCCACCCATTTCATAATGATATCCCCTTATAATTCATGGGATTTCCTACATATTTCATAGTGATCACAAATTAAGCTCCTTTTTGCGATTAGACGCTTAGTTTACGAGATAATCGCATTTAAAGATTGTCATATGAAAATCCATCATTGGCTACCCATTTCATGGTGATCTGCCCACCTATAGAAGTGATTTCTCAAATAATTTATAGTGATCACAAATTAAGTTCTTTTTTGCGATTAGACGCTTAGTTTACGAGATAATCGCATTTAAAGATTTCCATATGAAAATCCAGCATTGCCCACCCATTTCATAATGATATCCCCATATAATTCATGGGATTTCCTACATATTTCATAGTGATCACAAATTAAGCTCCTTTTTGCGATTAGACGCTTAGTTTACGAGATAATCGCATTTAAAGATTTCCATATGAAAATCCAGCATTGCCCACCCATTTCATAATGATATTCCCATATAATTCATGGATTTCCTACATATTTCATAGTGATCACAAATTAAGCTCCTTTTTGCGATTAGACGCTTAGTTTACGAGATAATCGCATTTAAAGATTATCATATGAAAATCCATCATTGGCTACCCATTTCATGGTGATCTGCCCACCTATAGAAGTGATTTCTCAAATAATTTATAGTGATCACAATTAGTTCTTTTTCTCGATTAGACGCGTAGTTTACGAGATAATCGCATTTAAAGATTGCCATATGAAAATCCATTACTAGCCACCCATTTCATGGTGGTATCTCCACCTATTGAGGTGATTTCTCAAGTAATTTATAGTGATCACAAATTAAGCTCCTTTTCTCGATTAGACGCTTAGTTTACGAGATAATCGCATTTAAAGATTGCCATAAGAAAATCCATCACTAGCCACCCATTTCATGGTGGTATCTCCACCTATTGAGGTGATTTCTCAAGTAATTTATAGTGATCACAAATTAAGCTCATTTTCTCGATTAGACGCTTAGTTTACGAGATAATCGCATTTAAAGATTGCCATATGAAAATCCATCATTGGCCACCCATTTCATGGGGATCTGCCCATCTATTACAAGTGATTTCTCAAGTAATTTATAGTGATCACATATTAAGCTCCTTTTCTCGATTAGACGCTTAGTTTACGAGATAATCGCATTTAAAGATTGCCATATGAAAATCCATCATTGGCCACCCATTTCATGGGGATCTGCCCATCTATTACAAGTGATTTCTCAAGTAATTTATAGTGATCACATATTAAGCTCCTTTTCTCGATTAGACGCTTAGTTTACGAGATAATCGCATTTAAAGATTGCCATATGAAAATCGATCACTAGCCACCCATTTCATGGTGGTATCTCCACCTATTGAGGTGATTTCTCAAGTAATTTATAGTGATCACATATTAAGCTCCTTTTCTCGATTAGACGCTTAGTTTACGAGATAATCGCATTTAAAGATTGCCATATGAAAATCCATCATTGGCCACCCATTTCATGGTCATCTGCCCATCTATTACAAGTGATTTCTCAAGTAATTAATAGTGATAACAAATTAAGCTCCTTTTCTCGATTAGACGCTTAGTTTACGAGATAATCGCATTTAAAGATTGCCATATGAAAATCCATCATTGGCCACCCATTTCATGGTCATCTGCCCATCTATTACAAGTGATTTCTCAAGTAATTTATAGCGATCACATATTAAGCTCCTTTTCTCGATTAGACGCTTAGTTTACGACATAATCGCATTTAAAGATTGCCATATGAAAACCCATCATTGGCCACCCATTTCATGGTCATCTGCCTATCTATTACAAGTGATTTCTCAAGTAATTTATAGTGATCACAAATTAAGCTCCCTTTCTCGATTAGACGCTTAGTTTACGAGATAATCGCATTTAAAGATTGCCATATGAAAATCCATCATTGGCCACCCATTTCATGGTCATCTGCCCATCTATTACAAGTGATTTCTCAAGTAATTAATAGTGATCACAAATTAAGCTCCTTTTCTCGATTAGACGCTTAGTTTACGAGATAATCGCATTTAAAGATTGCCATATGAAAATCCATCATTGGCCACCCATTTCATGGTCATCTGCCCATCTATTACAAGTAATGTCTCAAGTAATTAATAGTGATCACAAATTAAGCTCCTTTTCTCGATTAGACGCTTAGTTTACGAGATAATCGCATTTAAAGATTTCCATATGAAAATCCAGCACTAGCCACCCATTTCATGGTGGTATCTCCACCTATTGAGGTGATTTCTCAAGTAATTTATAGTGATCACAAATTAAGCTCCTTTTCTCGATTAGACGCTTAGTTTACGAGATAATCGCATTTAAAGATTGCCATATGAAAATCCATCATTGGCCACCCGTTTCATAGTGATATCCCCATATAATACATGGGATTTCCTACTTATTTCATAGTGATCACAAATTAAGCTCCTTTTTGCGATTAGACGCTTAGTTTACGAGATAATCGCATTTAAAGATTTCCATATGAAAATCTAGCATTGCCCACCCATTTCATAGTGATATCCCCATATAATTCACGGAATTTCCTACATATTTCATAGTGATCACAAATTAAGCTCCTTTTTGCGATTGGACGCTTAGTTTACGAGATAATCGCATTTAAAGATTTCCATATGAAAATCCAGCATTGGCCACCCGTTTCATAGTGATATCCCCATATAATATATGGGATTTCCTACTTATTTCATAGTGATCACAAATTAAGCTCATTTTTGCGATTAGACGCTTAGTTTACGAGATAATCGCATTTAAAGATTTCCATATGAAAATCCAGCATTTGCCACCCGTTTCATAGTGATATCCCCATATTAATCATGGGATTTCCTACATAGTTCATAGTGATCACAAATTAAGCTCCTTTTTGCGATTAGACGCTTAGTTTACGAGATAATCGCATTTAAAGATTTCCATATGAAAATCCAGCATTGCTCACCCATTTCATAGTGATATCCCCATATAATACATGGGATTTCCTACTTATTTCATAGTGATCACAAATTAAGCTCCTTTTTGCGATTAGACGCTTAGTATACGAGATAATCGCATTTAAAGATTTCCATATGAAAATCCAGCATTTGCCACCCGTTTCATAGTGATATAATTCATGGGATTTCCTACATATTTCATAGTGATCACAAATTAAGCTCCTTTTTGCGATTAGACGCTTAGTTTACGAGATAATCGCATTTAAAGATTTCCATATGAAAATCCAGCATTGGCCACCCGTTTCATAGTGATATCCCCATATTAATCATGGGATTTCCTACATAGTTCATAGTGATCACAAATTAAGCTCCTTTTTGCGATTAGACGCTTAGTTTACGAGATAATCGCATTTAAAGATTTCCATATGAAAATCCAGCATTGCTCACCCATTTCATAGTGATATCCCCATATAATACATGGGATTTCCTACTTATTTCATAGTGATCACAAATTAAGCTCCTTTTTGCGATTAGACGCTTAGTATACGAGATAATCGCATTTAAAGATTTCCATATGAAAATCCAGCATTTGCCACCCGTTTCATAGTGATATAATTCATGGGATTTCCTACATATTTCATAGTGATCACAAATTAAGCTCCTTTTTGCGATTAGACGCTTAGTTTACGAGATAATCGCATTTAAAGATTTCCATATGAAAATCCAGCATTGCTCACCCATTTCATAGTGATATCCCCATATAATACATGGGATTTCCTACTTATTTCATAGTGATCACAAATTAAGCTCCTTTTTGCGATTAGACGCTTAGTATACGAGATAATCGCATTTAAAGATTTCCATATGAAAATCCAGCATTTGCCACCCGTTTCATAGTGATATAATTCATGGGATTTCCTACATATTTCATAGTGATCACAAATTAAGCTCCTTTTTGCGATTAGACGCTTAGTTTACGAGATAATCGCATTTAAAGATTTCCATATGAAAATCCAGCATTGGCCACCCGTTTCATAGTGATATCCCCATATAATACATGGGATTTCCTACATAATTCATAGTGATCACAAATTAAGCTACTTTTTGCGATTAGACGCTTAGTTTACGAGATAATCGCATTTAAAGATTTCCATATGAAAATCCAGCATTGCTCACCCATTTCATAGTGATATCCCCATATAATACATGGGATTTCCTACTTATTTCATAGTGATCACAAATTAAGCTCCTTTTTGCGATTAGACGCTTAGTTTACGAGATAATCGCATTTAAAGATTTCCATATGAAAATCCAGCATTGGCCACCCGTTTCATAGTGATATCCCCATATTAATCATGGGATTTCCTACTTATTTCATAGTGATCACAAATTAAGCTCATTTTTGCGATTAGACGCTTAGTTTACGAGATAATCGCATTTAAAGATTTCCATATGAAAATCCAGCATTTGCCATAGAATACATGGGATTTCCTACTTATTTTATAGTGATCACAAATTAAGCTCCTTTTTGCGATTAGACGCTTAGTTTACGAGATAATCGCATTTAAAGATTTCCATATGAAAATCCAGCATTGGCCACCCGTTTCATAGTGATATCCCCATATAATACATGGGATTTCCTACTTATTTCATAGTGATCACAAATTAAGCTCCTTTTTGCGATTAGACGCTTAGTTTACGAGATAATCGCATTTAAAGATTTCCATATGAAAATCCAGCATTGCCCACCCATTTCATAGTGATATCCCCATATAATTCATGGGATTTCCTACATAATTCATAGTGATCACAAATTAAGCTACTTTTTGCGATTAGACGCTTAATTTACGAGATAATCGCATTTAAAGATTTCCATATGAAAATCCAGCATTTGCCACCCGTTTCATAGTGATATCCCCATATAAATCATGGGATTTCCTACATAGTTCATAGTGATCACAAATTAAGCTCCTTTTTGCGATTAGACGCTTAGTTTACGAGATAATCGCATTTAAAGATTTCCATATGAAAATCCAGCATTGCCCACCCGTTTCATAGTGATATCCCCATATAATACATGGGATTTCCTACTTATTTCATAGTGATCACAAATTAAGCTCCTTTTTGCGATTAGACGCTTAGTTTACGAGATAATCGCATTTAAAGATTTCCATATGAAAATCCAGCATTGCCCACCCATTTCATAGTGATATCCCCATATAATACATGGGATTTCCTACATATTTCATAGTGATCACAAATTAAGCTCCTTTTTGCGATTGGGCGCTTAGTTTACGAGATAATCGCATTTAAAGATTTCCATATGAAAATCCAGCATTTGCCACCCGTTTCATAGTGATATCCCCATATAAATCATGGGATTTCCTACATGGTTCATAGTGATCACAAATTAAGCTCCTTTTTGCGATTAGACGCTTAGTTTACGAGATAATCGCATTTAAAGATTTCCATATGAAAATCCAGCATTGGCCACCCGTTTCATAGTGATATCCCCATATAATACATGGGATTTCCTACTTATTTCATAGTGATCACAAATTAAGCTCCTTTTTGCGATTAGACGCTTAGTTTACGAGATAATCGCATTTAAAGATTTCCATATGAAAACCCAGCATTGCCCACCCATTTCATAGTGATATCCCCATATAATACATGGGATTTCCTACTTATTTCATAGTGATCACAAATTAAGCTCCTTTTTGCGATTAGACGCTTAGTTTACGAGATAATCGCATTTAAAGATTTCCATATGAAAATCCAGCATTGCCCACCCGTTTCATAGTGATATCCCCATATAATACATGGGATTTCCTACTTATTTCATAGTGATCACAAATTAAGCTCCTTTTTGCGATTAGACGCTTAGTTTACGAGATAATCGCATTTAAAGATTTCCATATGAAAATCCAGCATTTGCCACCCGTTTCATAGTGATATCCCCATATAATACATGGGATTTAATACTTATTTCATAGTGATTACAAATTAAGCTCCTTTTTGCGATTAGACGCTTAGTTTACGAGATAATCGCATTTAAAGATTTCCATATGAAAATCCAGCATTGGCCACCCGTTTCATAGTGATATCCCCATATAATACATGGGATTTCCTACTTATTTCATAGTGATCACAAATTAAGCTCCTTTTTGCGATTAGACGCTTAGTTTACGAGATAATCGCATTTAAAGATTTCCATATGAAAATCCAGCATTGCCCACCCATTTCATAGTGATATCCCCATATAATACATGGGATTTCCTACTTATTTCATAGTGATCACAAATTAAGCTCCTTTTTGCGATTAGACGCTTAGTTTACGAGATAATCGCATTTAAAGATTTCCATATGAAAATCCAGCATTGCCCACCCGTTTCATAGTGATATCCCCATATAATACATGGGATTTCCTACTTATTTCATAGTGATTACAAATTAAGCTCCTTTTTGCGATTAGACGCTTAGTTTACGAGATAATCGCATTTAAAGATTTCCATATGAAAATCCAGCATTGCCCACCCGTTTCATAGTGATATCCCCATATAATACATGGGATTTCCTACTTATTTCATAGTGATCACAAATTAAGCTCCTTTTTGCGATTAGACGCTTAGTTTACGAGATAATCGCATTTAAAGATTTCCATATGAAAATCCAGCATTGCCCACCCATTTCATAGTGATATCCCCATATAATACATGGGATTTCCTACTTATTTCATAGTGATCACAAATTAAGCTCCTTTTTGCGATTAGACGCTTAGTTTACGAGATAATCGCATTTAAAGATTTCCATATGAAAATCCAGCATTGCCCACCCGTTTCATAGTGATATCCCCATATAATACATGGGATTTCTTACTTATTTCATAGTGATCACAAATTAAGCTCCTTTTTGCGATTAGACGCTTAGTTTACGAGATAATCGCATTTAAAGATTTCCATATGAAAATCCAGCATTGCCCACCCATTTCATAGTGATATCCCCATATAATACATGGGATTTCCTACTTATTTCATAGTGATCACAAATTAAGCTCCTTTTTGCGATTAGACGCTTAGTTTACGAGATAATCGCATTTAAAGATTTCCATATGAAAATCCAGCATTGGCCACCCGTTTCATAGTGATATCCCCATATAATACATGGGATTTCCTACTTATTTCATAGTGATCACAAATTAAGCTCCTTTTTGCGATTAGACGCTTAGTTTACGAGATAATCGCATTTAAAGATTTCCATATGAAAATCCAGCATTGCCCACCCATTTCATAGTGATATCCCCATATAATACATGGGATTTCCTACTTATTTCATAGTGATCACAAATTAAGCTCCTTTTTGCGATTAGACGCTTAGTTTACGAGATAATCGCATTTAAAGATTTCCATATGAAAATCCAGCATTGCCCACCCGTTTCATAGTGATATCCCCATATAATACATGGGATTTCCTACTTATTTCATAGTGATCACAAATTAAGCTCCTTTTTGCGATTAGACGCTTAGTTTACGAGATAATCGCATTTAAAGATTTCCATATGAAAATCCAGCATTTGCCACCCGTTTCATAGTGATATCCCCATATAATACATGGGATTTAATACTTATTTCATAGTGATTACAAATTAAGCTCCTTTTTGCGATTAGACGCTTAGTTTACGAGATAATCGCATTTAAAGATTTCCATATGAAAATCCAGCATTGGCCACCCGTTTCATAGTGATATCCCCATATAATACATGGGATTTCCTACTTATTTCATAGTGATCACAAATTAAGCTCCTTTTTGCGATTAGACGCTTAGTTTACGAGATAATCGCATTTAAAGATTTCCATATGAAAATCCAGCATTGCCCACCCGTTTCATAGTGATATCCCCATATAATACATGGGATTTCCTACTTATTTCATAGTGATCACAAATTAAGCTCCTTTTTGCGATTAGACGCTTAGTTTACGAGATAATCGCATTTAAAGATTTCCATATGAAAATCCAGCATTGCCCACCCATTTCATAGTGATATCCCCATATAATACATGGGATTTCCTACTTATTTCATAGTGATCACAAATTAAGCTCCTTTTTGCGATTAGACGCTTAGTTTACGAGATAATCGCATTTAAAGATTTCCATATGAAAATCCAGCATTGCCCACCCGTTTCATAGTGATATCCCCATATAATACATGGGATTTCCTACTTATTTCATAGTGATTACAAATTAAGCTCCTTTTTGCGATTAGACGCTTAGTTTACGAGATAATCGCATTTAAAGATTTCCATATGAAAATCCAGCATTGCCCACCCGTTTCATAGTGATATCCCCATATAATACATGGGATTTCCTACTTATTTCATAGTGATCACAAATTAAGCTCCTTTTTGCGATTAGACGCTTAGTTTACGAGATAATCGCATTTAAAGATTTCCATATGAAAATCCAGCATTGCCCACCCATTTCATAGTGATATCCCCATATAATACATGGGATTTCCTACTTATTTCATAGTGATCACAAATTAAGCTCCTTTTTGCGATTAGACGCTTAGTTTACGAGATAATCGCATTTAAAGATTTCCATATGAAAATCCAGCATTGCCCACCCGTTTCATAGTGATATCCCCATATAATACATGGGATTTCCTACTTATTTCATAGTGATCACAAATTAAGCTCCTTTTTGCGATTAGACGCTTAGTTTACGAGATAATCGCATTTAAAGATTTCCATATGAAAATCCAGCATTGCCCACCCATTTCATAGTGATATCCCCATATAATACATGGAATTTCCTACTTATTTCATAGTGATCACAAATTAAGCTCCTTTTTGCGATTAGACGCTTAGTTTACGAGATAATCGCATTTAAAGATTTCCATATGAAAATCCAGCATTGGCCACCCGTTTCATAGTGATATCCCCATATAATACATGGGATTTCCTACTTATTTCATAGTGATCACAAATTAAGCTCCTTTTTGCGATTAGACGCTTAGTTTACGAGATAATCGCATTTAAAGATTTCCATATGAAAATCCAGCATTGCCCACCCATTTCATAGTGATATCCCCATATAATACATGGGATTTCCTACTTATTTCATAGTGATCACAAATTAAGCTCCTTTTTGCGATTAGACGCTTAGTTTACGAGATAATCGCATTTAAAGATTTCCATATGAAAATCCAGCATTGCCCACCCGTTTCATAGTGATATCCCCATATAATACATGGGATTTCCTACTTATTTCATAGTGATCACAAATTAAGCTCCTTTTTGCGATTAGACGCTTAGTTTACGAGATAATCGCATTTAAAGATTTCCATATGAAAATCCAGCATTGCCCACCCATTTCATAGTGATATCCCCATATAATACATGGGATTTCCTACTTATTTCATAGTGATCACAAATTAAGCTCCTTTTTGCGATTAGACGCTTAGTTTACGAGATAATCGCATTTAAAGATTTCCATATGAAAATCCAGCATTGCCCACCCGTTTCATAGTGATATCCCCATATAATACATGGGATTTCCTACTTATTTCATAGTGATCACAAATTAAGCTCCTTTTTGCGATTAGACGCTTAGTTTACGAGATAATCGCATTTAAAGATTTCCATATGAAAATCCAGCATTGGCCACCCGTTTCATAGTGATATCCCCATATAATACATGGGATTTCCTACTTATTTCATAGTGATCACAAATTAAGCTCCTTTTTGCGATTAGACGCTTAGTTTACGAGATAATCGCATTTAAAGATTTCCATATGAAAATCCAGCATTGGCCACCCGTTTCATAGTGATATCCCCATATAATACATGGGATTTCCTACTTATTTCATAGTGATCACAAATTAAGCTCCTTTTTGCGATTAGACGCTTAGTTTACGAGATAATCGCATTTAAAGATTTCCATATGAAAATCCAGCATTGCCCACCCGTTTCATAGTGATATCCCCATATAATACATGGGATTTCCTACTTATTTCATAGTGATCACAAATTAAGCTCCTTTTTGCGATTAGACGCTTAGTTTACGAGATAATCGCATTTAAAGATTTCCATATGAAAATCCAGCATTGCCCACCCGTTTCATAGTGATATCCCCATATAATACATGGGATTTCCTACTTATTTCATAGTGATCACAAATTAAGCTCCTTTTTGCGATTAGACGCTTAGTTTACGAGATAATCGCATTTAAAGATTTCCATATGAAAATCCAGCATTGCCCACCCATTTCATAGTGATATCCCCATATAATACATGGGATTTCCTACTTATTTCATAGTGATCACAAATTAAGCTCCTTTTTGCGATTAGACGCTTAGTTTACGAGATAATCGCATTTAAAGATTTCCTTATGAAAATCCAGCATTGCCCACCCGTTTCATAGTGATATCCCCATATAATACATGGGATTTCCTACTTATTTCATAGTGATCACAAATTAAGCTCCTTTTTGCGATTAGACGCTTAGTTTACGAGATAATCGCATTTAAAGATTTCCATATGAAAATCCAGCATTGCCCACCCGTTTCATAGTGATATCCCCATATAAATCATGGGATTTCCTACATGGTTCATAGTGATCACAAATTAAGCTCCTTTTTGCGATTAGACGCTTAGTTTACGAGATAATCGCATTTAAAGATTTCCATATGAAAATCCAGCATTGGCCACCCGTTTCATAGTGATATCCCCATATAATACATGGGATTTCCTACTTATTTCATAGTGATCACAAATTAAGCTCCTTTTTGCGATTAGACGCTTAGTTTACGAGATAATCGCATTTAAAGATTTCCATATGAAAATCCAGCATTGCCCACCCGTTTCATAGTGATATCCCCATATAATACATGGGATTTCCTACTTATTTCATAGTGATCACAAATTAAGCTCCTTTTTGCGATTAGACGCTTAGTTTACGAGATAATCGCATTTAAAGATTTCCATATGAAAATCCAGCATTGCCCACCCGTTTCATAGTGATATCCCCATATAATACATGGGATTTCCTACTTATTTCATAGTGATCACAAATTAAGCTCCTTTTTGCGATTAGACGCTTAGTTTACGAGATAATCGCATTTAAAGATTTCCATATGAAAATCCAGCATTGCCCACCCGTTTCATAGTGATATCCCCATATAAATCATGGGATTTCCTACATGGTTCATAGTGATCACAAATTAAGCTCCTTTTTGCGATTATACGCTTAGTTTACGAGATAATCGCATTTAAAGATTTCCATATGAAAATCCAGCATTGGCCACCCGTTTCATAGTGATATCCCCATATAATACATGGGATTTCCTACTTATTTCATAGTGATCACAAATTAAGCTCCTTTTTGCGATTAGACGCTTAGTTTACGAGATAATCGCATTTAAAGATTTCCATATGAAAATCCAGCATTGCCCACCCGTTTCATAGTGATATCCCCATATAATACATGGGATTTCCTACATATTTCATAGTGATCACAAATTAAGCTCCTTTTTGCGATTGGGCGCTTAGTTTACGAGATAATCGCATTTAAAGATTTCCATATGAAAATCCAGCATTTGCCACCCGTTTCATAGTGATATCAACATATAAATCATGGGATTTCCTACATGGTTCATAGTGATCACAAATTAAGCTCCTTTTTGCGATTAGACGCTTAGTTTACGAGATAATCGCATTTAAAGATTTCCATATGAAAATCCAGCATTGGCCACCCGTTTCATAGTGATATCCCCATATAATACATGGGATTTCCTACTTATTTCATAGTGATCACAAATTAAGCTCCTTTTTGCGATTAGACGCTTAGTTTACGAGATAATCGCATTTAAAGATTTCCATATGAAAATCCAGCATTGCCCACCCATTTCATAGTGATATCCCCATATAATACATGGGATTTCCTACTTATTTCATAGTGATCACAAATTAAGCTCCTTTTTGCGATTAGACGCTTAGTTTACGAGATAATCGCATTTAAAGATTTCCATATGAAAATCCAGCATTGCCCACCCGTTTCATAGTGATATCCCCATATAATACATGGGATTTCCTACTTATTTCATAGTGATCACAAATTAAGCTCCTTTTTGCGATTAGACGCTTAGTTTACGAGATAATCGCATTTAAAGATTTCCATATGAAAATCCAGCATTGCCCACCCATTTCATAGTGATATCCCCATATAATACATGGGATTTCCTACTTATTTCATAGTGATCACAAATTAAGCTCCTTTTTGCGATTAGACGCTTAGTTTACGAGATAATCGCATTTAAAGATTTCCATATGAAAATCCAGCATTGCCCACCCGTTTCATAGTGATATCCCCATATAATACATGGGATTTCCTACTTATTTCATAGTGATCACAAATTAAGCTCCTTTTTGCGATTAGACGCTTAGTTTACGAGATAATCGCATTTAAAGATTTCCATATGAAAATCCAGCATTGCCCACCCATTTCATAGTGATATCCCCATATAATACATGGGATTTCCTACTTATTTCATAGTGATCACAAATTAAGCTCCTTTTTGCGATTAGACGCTTAGTTTACGAGATAATCGCATTTAAAGATTTCCATATGAAAATCCAGCATTGCCCACCCGTTTCATAGTGATATCCCCATATAATACATGGGATTTCCTACTTATTTCATAGTGATCACAAATTAAGCTCCTTTTTGCGATTAGACGCTTAGTTTACGAGATAATCGCATTTAAAGATTTCCATATGAAAATCCAGCATTGCCCACCCGTTTCATAGTGATATCCCCATATAATACATGGGATTTCCTACATATTTCATAGTGATCACAAATTAAGCTCTTTTTTGCGATTGGGCGCTTAGTTTACGAGATAATCGCATTTAAAGATTTCCATATGAAAATCCAGCATTTGCCACCCGTTTCATAGTGATATCCCCATATAAATCACGGGATTTCCTACATGGTTCATAGTGATCACAAATTAAGCTCCTTTTTGCGATTAGACGCTTAGTTTACGAGATAATCGCATTTAAAGATTTCCATATGAAAATCCAGCATTGGCCACCCGTTTCATAGTGATATCCCCATATAATACATGGGATTTCCTACTTATTTCATAGTGATCACAAATTAAGCTCCTTTTTGCGATTAGACGCTTAGTTTACGAGATAATCGCATTTAAAGATTTCCATATGAAAATCCAGCATTGCCCACCCATTTCATAGTGATATCCCCATATAATACATGGGATTTCCTACTTATTTCATAGTGATCACAAATTAAGCTCCTTTTTGCGATTAGACGCTTAGTTTACGAGATAATCGCATTTAAAGATTTCCATATGAAAATCCACCATTGCCCACCCGTTTCATAGTGATATCCCCATATAATACATGGGATTTCCTACTTATTTCATAGTGATCACAAATTAAGCTCCTTTTTGCGATTAGACGCTTAGTTTACGAGATAATCGCATTTAAAGATTTCCATATGAAAATCCAGCATTGCCCACCCATTTCATAGTGATATCCCCATATAATACATGGGATTTCCTACTTATTTCATAGTGATCACAAATTAAGCTCCTTTTTGCGATTAGACGCTTAGTTTACGAGATAATCGCATTTAAAGATTTCCATATGAAAATCCAGCATTGCCCACCCGTTTCATAGTGATATCCCCATATAATACATGGGATTTCCTACTTATTTCATAGTGATCACAAATTAAGCTCCTTTTTGCGATTAGACGCTTAGTTTACGAGATAATCGCATTTAAAGATTTCCATATGAAAATCCAGCATTGCCCACCCATTTCATAGTGATATCCCCATATAATACATGGGATTTCCTACTTATTTCATAGTGATCACAAATTAAGCTCCTTTTTGCGATTAGACGCTTAGTTTACGAGATAAACGCATTTAAAGATTTCCATATGAAAATCCAGCATTTGCCACCCGTTTCATAGTGATATCCCCATATAATACATGGGATTTAATACTTATTTCATAGTGATTACAAATTAAGCTCCTTTTTGCGATTAGACGCTTAGTTTACGAGATAATCGCATTTAAAGATTTCCATATGAAAATCCAGTATTGCCCACCCATTTCATAGTGATATCCCCATATAATACATGGGATTTCCTACTTATTTCATAGTGATCACAAATTAAGCTCCTTTTTGCGATTAGACGCTTAGTTTACGAGATAATCGCATTTAAAGATTTCCATATGAAAATCCAGCATTTGCCATAGAATACATGGGATTTCCTACTTATTTTATAGTGATCACAAATTAAGCTCCTTTTTGCGATTAGACGCTTAGTTTGCGAGATAATCGCATTTAAAGATTTCCATATGAAAATCCAGCATTGCCCACCCATTTCATAGTGATATCCCCATATAATACATGGGATTTCCTACTTATTTCATAGTCATCACAAATTAAGCTCCTTTTTGCGATTAGACGCTTAGTTTACGAGATAATCGCATTTAAAGATTTCCATATGAAAATCCAGCATTTGCCATAGAATACATGGGATTTCCTACTTATTTCATAGTGATCACAAATTAAGCTCCTTTTTGCGATTAGACGCTTAGTTTGCGAGATAATCGCATTTAAAGATTTCCATATGAAAATCCAGCATTGCCCACCCATTTCATAGTGATATCCCCATATAATACATGGGATTTCCTACTTATTTCATAGTCATCACAAATTAAGCTCCTTTTTGCGATTAGACGCTTAGTTTACGAGATAATCGCATTTAAAGATTTCCATATGAAAATCCAGCATTGCCCACCCATTTCATAGTGATATCCCCATATAATACATGGGATTTCCTACTTATTTCATAGTGATCACAAATTAAGCTCCTTTTTGCGATTAGACGCTTAGTTTACGAGATAATCGCATTTAAAGATTTCCATATGAAAATCCAGCATTGCCCACCCATTTCATAGTGATATCCCCATATAATACATGGGATTTCCTACTTATTTCATAGTGATCACAAATTAAGCTCCTTTTTGCGATTAGACGCTTAGTTTACGAGATAATCGCATTTAAAGATTTCCATATGAAAATCCAGCATTGCCCACCCATTTCATAGTGATATCCCCATATAATACATGGGATTTCCTACTTATTTCATAGTGATCACAAATTAAGCTCCTTTTTGCGATTAGACGCTTAGTTTACGAGATAATCGCATTTAAAGATTTCCATATGAAAATCCAGCATTGGGCACCCATTTCATAGTGATATCCCCATATAATACATGGGATTTCCTACTTATTTCATAGTGATCACAAATTAAGCTCCTTTTTGCGATTAGACGCTGAGTTTACGAGATAATCGCATTTAAAGATTTCCATATGAAAATCCAGCATTGCCCACCCATTTCATAATGATATCCCCATATAATTCATGGGATTTCCTACATATTTCATAGTGATCACAAATTAAGCTCCTTTTTGCGATTAGACGCTTAGTTTACGAGATAATCGCATTTAAAGATTTCCATATGAAAATCCAGCATTTCCCACCCATTTCATAGTGATATCCCCATATAATACATGGGATTTCCTACATATTTCATAGTGATCACAAATTAAACTCCTTTTTGCGATTAGACGCTTAGTTTACGAGATAATCGCATTTAAAGATTTCCATATGAAAATCCAGCATTGCCCACCCATTTCATAATGATATCCCCATATAATTCATGGGATTTCCTACATATTTCATAGTGATCACAAATTAAGCTCCTTTTTGCGATTAGACGCTTAGTTTACGAGATAATCGCATTTAAAGATTTCCATATGAAAATCCAGCATTGCCCACCCATTTCATAGTGATATCCCCATATAATACATGGGATTTCCTACTTATTTCATAGTGATCACAAATTAAGCTCCTTTTTGCGATTAGACGCTTAGTTTACGAGATAATCGCATTTAAAGATTTCCATATGAAAATCCAGCATTGCCCACCCATTTCATAGTGATATCCCCATATAATACATGGGATTTCCTACTTATTTCATAGTGATCACAAATTAAGCTCCTTTTTGCGATTAGACGCTTAGTTTACGAGATAATCGCATTTAAAGATTTCCATATGAAAATCCACCATTGCCCACCCATTTCATAGTGATATCCCCATATAATTCATGGGATTTCCTACTTATTTCATAGTGATCACAAATTAAGCTCATAGTGATATCCCCATATAATACATGGGATTTCCTACTTATTTCATATTGATCACAAATTAAGCTCCTTTTTGCGATTAGACGCTTAGTTTACGAGATAATCGCATTTAAAGATTTCCATATGAAAATCCAGCATTGCCCACCCATTTCATAGTGATATCCCCATATAATTCATGGGATTTCCTACTTATTTCATATTGATCACAAATTAAGCTCCTTTTTGCGATTAGACGCTTAGTTTACGAGATAATCGCATTTAAAGATTTCCATATGAAAATCCAGCATTGCCCACCCATTTCATAGTGATATCCCCATATAATTCATGGGATTTCCTACTTATTTCATAGTGATCACAAATTAAGCTCCTTTTTGCGATTAGACGCTTAGTTTACGAGATAAACGCATTTAAAGATTTCCATATGAAAATCCACCATTGCCCACCCATTTCATAGTGATATCCCCATATAATTCATGGGATTTCCTACTTATTTCATAGTGATCACAAATTAAGCTCCTTTTTGCGATTAGACGCTTAGTTTACGAGATAATCGCATTTAAAGATTTCCATATAAAAATCCACCATTGCCCACCCATTTCATAGTGATATCCCCATATAATTCATGGGATTTCCTACTTATTTCATAGTGATCACAAATTAAGCTCCTTTTTGCGATTAGACGCTTAGTTTGCGAGATAATCGCATTTAAAGATTTCCATATGAAAATCCACCGTTGCCCACCCGTTTCATAGTGATATCCCCATATAATTCATGGGATTTCCTACATATTTCATAGTGATCACAAATTAAGCTCCTTTTTGCGATTAGACGCTTAGTTTACGAGATAATCGCATTTAAAGATTTCCATATGAAAATCCAGCATTGCCCACCCATTTCATAATGATATCCCCATATAATTCATGGGATTTCCTACATATTTCATAGTGATCACAAATTAAGCTCCTTTTTGCGATTAGACGCTTAGTTTACGAGATAATCGCATTTAAAGATTTCCATATAAAAATCCACCATTGCCCACCCATTTCATAGTGATATCCCCATATAATTCATGGGATTTCCTACTTATTTCATAGTGATCACAAATTAAGCTCCTTTTTGCGATTAGACGCTTAGTTTACGAGATAATCGCATTTAAAGATTTCCATATAAAAATCCACCATTGCCCACCCATTTCATAGTGATATCCCCATATAATTCATGGGATTTCCTACTTATTTCATAGTGATCACAAATTAAGCTCCTTTTTGCGATTTCCATATGAAAATCCACCATTGCCCACCCATTTCATAGTGATATCCCCATATAATTCATGGGATTTCCTACTTATTTCATAGTGATCACAAATTAAGCTCCTTTTTGCGATTAGACGCTTAGTTTACGAGATAAAAGATTTCCATATGAAAATCCACCATTGCCCACCCATTTCATAGTGATATCCCCATATAATTCATGGGATTTCCTACTTATTTCATATTGATCACAAATTAAGCTCCTTTTTGCGATTAGACGCTTAGTTTACGAGATAATCGCATTTAAAGATTTCCATATGAAAATCCAGCATTGCCCACCCATTTCATAATGATATCCCCATATAATTCATTTGATTTCCTACATATTTGATAGTGATCACAAATTAAGCTCCTTTTTGCGATTAGACGCTTAGTTTACGAGATAAAAGATTTCCATATGAAAATCCACCATTGCCCACCCGTTTTATAGTGATATCCCCATATAATTCATGGGATTTCCTACATATTTCATAGTGATCACAAATTAAGCTCCTTTTTGCGATTAGACGCTTAGTTTACGAGATAATCGCATTTAAAGATTTCCATATGAAAATCCAGCATTGCCCACCCATTTCATAATGATATCCCCATATAATTCATGGGATTTCCTACTTATTTCATAGTGATCACAAATTAAGCTCCTTTTTGCGATTAGACGCTTAGTTTACGAGATAATCGCATTTAAAGATTTCCATATGAAAATCCAGCATTGCCCACCCATTTCATAGTGATATCCCCATATAATACATGGGATTTCCTACTTATTTCATAGTGATCACAAATTAAGCTCCTTTTTGCGATTAGACGCTTAGTTTACGAGATAAACGCATTTAAAGATTTCCATATGAAAATCCAGCATTGCCCACCCATTTCATAGTGATATCCCCATATAATACATGGGATTTCCTACTTATTTCATAGTGATCACAAATTAAGCTCCTTTTTGCGATTGGACGCTTGGTTTACGAGATAATCGCATTTAAAGATTTCCATATGAAAATCCAGCATTGCCCACCCATTTCATAGTGATATCCCCATATAATACATGTGATTTCCTACATAGTTCATAGTGATCACAAATTAAGCTCCATTTTGCGATTAGACGCTTAGTTTACGAGATAATCGCATTTAAAGATTTCCATATGAAAATCCAGCATTGCCCACCCATTTCATAGTGATATCCCCATATAATTCATGGGATTTCCTACTTATTTCATAGTGATCACAAATTAAGCTCCTTTTTGCGATTAGACGCTTAGTTTACGAGATAATCGCATTTAAAGATTTCCATATGAAAATCCAGCATTGCCCACCCATTTCATAGTGATATCCCCATATAATACATGGGATTTCCTACTTATTTCATAGTGATCACAAATTAAGCTCCTTTTTGCGATTAGACGCTTAGTTTACGAGATAAACGCATTTAAAGATTTCCATATGAAAATCCAGCATTGCCCACCCATTTCATAGTGATATCCCCATATAATACATGGGATTTCCTACTTATTTCATAGTGATCACAAATTAAGCTCCTTTTTGCGATTAGACGCTTAGTTTACGAGATAATCGCATTTAAAGATTTCCATATGAAAATCCAGCATTGCCCACCCATTTCATAGTGATATCCCCATATAATACATGGGATTTCCTACATATTTCATAGTGATCACAAATTAAGCTCCTTTTTGCGATTGGACGCTTGGTTTACGAGATAATCGCATTTAAAGATTTCCATATGAAAATCCAGCATTTGCCACCCGTTTCATAGTGATATCCCCATATAAATCATGGGATTTCCTACATAGTTCATAGTGATCACAAATTAAGCTCCTTTTTGCGATTAGACGCTTAGTTTACGAGATAATCGCATTTAAAGATTTCCATATGAAAATCCAGCATTGGCCACCCATTTCATAGTGATATCCCCATATAATGCATGGGATTTCCTACTTATTTCATAGTGATCACAAATTAAGCTCCTTTTTGCGATTGGACGCTTAGTTTACGAGATAATCGCATTTAAAGATTTCCATATGAAAATCCAGCATTGCCCACCCATTTCATAGTGATATCCCCATATAATACATGGGATTTCCTACTTATTTCATAGTGATCACAAATTAAGCTCCTTTTTGCGATTGGACGCTTAGTTTACGAGATAATCGCATTTAAAGATTTCCATATGAAAATCCAGCATTTGCCACCCGTTTCATAGTGATATCCCCATATAAATCATGGGATTTCCTACATAGTTCATAGTGATCACAAATTAAGCTCCTTTTTGCGATTAGACGCTTAGTTTACGAGATAATCGCATTTAAAGATTTCCATATGAAAATCCAGCATTGGCCACCCGTTTCATAGTGATATTCCCATATAATTCATGGGATTTCCTACATATTTCATAGTGATCACAAATTAAGCTCCTTTTTGCGATTGGACGCTTAGTTTACGAGATAATCGCATTTAAAGATTTCCATATGAAAATCCATCATTGGCCACCCATTTCATGGTGATCTGCCCATCTATTACAAGTGATTTCTCAAGTAATTTATAGTGATCACAAATTAAGCTCCTTTTTGCGATTGGACGCTTAGTTTACGAGATAATCGCATTTAAAGATTTCCATATGAAAATCCAGCATTTGCCACCCGTTTCATAGTGATATCCCCATATAAATCATGGGATTTCCTACATAGTTCATAGTGATCACAAATTAAGCTCCTTTTTGCGATTAGACGCTTAGTTTACGAGATAATCGCATTTAAAGATTTCCATATGAAAATCCAGCATTGGCCACCCGTTTCATAGTGATATTCCCATATAATTCATGGGATTTCCTACATATTTCATAGTGATCACAAATTAAGCTCCTTTTTGCGATTGGACGCTTAGTTTACGAGATAATCGCATTTAAAGATTTCCATATGAAAATCCATCATTGGCCACCCATTTCATGGTGATCTGCCCATCTATTACAAGTGATTTCTCAAGTAATTTATAGTGATCACAAATTAAGCTCCTTTTTGCGATTGGACGCTTAGTTTACGAGATAATCGCATTTAAAGATTTCCATATGAAAATCCATCATTGCCCACCCATTTCATAGTGATATCCCCATATAATTCATGGGATTTCCTACCTATTTCATAGTGATCACAAATTAAGCTCCTTTTTGCGATTAGACGCTAAGTTTACGAGATAATCGCATTTAAAGATTTCCATATGAAAATCCAGCATTGGCCACCCGTTTCATAGTGATATTCCCATATAATTCATGGGATTTCCTACATATTTCATAGTGATCACAAATTAAGCTCCTTTTTGCGATTGGACGCTTAGTTTACGAGATAATCGCATTTAAAGATTTCCATATGAAAATCCATCATTGGCCACCCATTTCATGGTGATCTGCCCATCTATTACAAGTGATTTCTCAAGTAATTTATAGTGATCACAAATTTAGCTCCTTTTTGCGATTAGACGCTTAGTTTACGAGATAATCGCATTTAAAGATTTCCATATGAAAATCCATCATTGCCCACCCATTTCATAGTGATATCCCCATATAATTCATGGGATTTCCTACTTATTTCATAGTGATCACAAATTAAGCTCCTTTTTGCGATTAGACGCTAAGTTTACGAGATAATCGCATTTAAAGATTTCCACATGAAAATCCAGCATTTGCCATCCGTTTCATAGTGATATCCCCATATAATTCATGGGATTTCCTACTTATTTCATAGTGATCACAAATTAAGCTCCTTTTTGCGATTAGACGCTTAGTTTACGAGATAATCGCATTTAAAGATTTCCATATGAAAATCCACCATTGCCCACCCGTTTCATAGTGATATCCCCATATAATTCATGGGATTTCCTACATATTTCATAGTGATCACAAATTAAGCTCCTTTTTGCGATTAGACGCTTAGTTTACGAGATAATCGCATTTAAAGATTTCCATATGAAAATCCAGCATTGCCCACCCATTTCATAGTGATATCCCCATATAATTCATGGGATTTCCTACTTATTTCATAGTGATCACAAATTAAGCTCCTTTTTGCGATTAGACGCTAAGTTTACGAGATAATCGCATTTTAAGATTTCCATATGAAAATCCAGCATTTGCCACCCGTTTCATAGTGATATCCCCATATAAATCATGGGATTTCCTACATAGTTCATAGTGATCACAAATTAAGCTCCTTTTTGCGATTAGACGCTTAGTTTACGAGATAATCGCATTTAAAGATTTCCATATGAAAATCCAGCATTGGCCACCCGTTTCATAGTGATATCCCCATATAATTCATGGGATTTCCTACTTATTTCATAGTGATCACAAATTAAGCTCCTTTTTGCGATTAGACGCTAAGTTTACGAGATAATCGCATTTAAAGATTTCCACATGAAAATCCAGCATTTGCCATCCGTTTCATAGTGATATCCCCATATAATTCATGGGATTTCCTACTTATTTCATAGTGATCACAAATTAAGCTCCTTTTTGCGATTAGACGCTTAGTTTACGAGATAATCGCATTTAAAGATTTCCATATGAAAATCCACCATTGCCCACCCGTTTCATAGTGATATCCCCATATAATTCATGGGATTTCCTACATATTTCATAGTGATCACAAATTAAGCTCCTTTTTGCGATTGGACGCTTAGTTTACGAGATAATCGCATTTAAAGATTTCCATATGAAAATCCATCATTGGCCACCCATTTCATGGTGATCTGCCCATCTATTACAAGTGATTTCTCAAGTAATTTATAGTGATCACAAATTAAGCTCCTTTTTGCGATTGGACGCTTAGTTTACGAGATAATCGCATTTAAAGATTTCCATATGAAAATCCAGCATTTGCCACCCGTTTCATAGTGATATCCCCATATAAATCATGGGATTTCCTACATAGTTCATAGTGATCACAAATTAAGCTCCTTTTTGCGATTAGACGCTTAGTTTACGAGATAATCGCATTTAAAGATTTCCATATGAAAATCCAGCATTGGCCACCCGTTTCATAGTGATATTCCCATATAATTCATGGGATTTCCTACATATTTCATAGTGATCACAAATTAAGCTCCTTTTTGCGATTGGACGCTTAGTTTACGAGATAATCGCATTTAAAGATTTCCATATGAAAATCCATCATTGGCCACCCATTTCATGGTGATCTGCCCATCTATTACAAGTGATTTCTCAAGTAATTTATAGTGATCACAAATTAAGCTCCTTTTTGCGATTGGACGCTTAGTTTACGAGATAATCGCATTTAAAGATTTCCATATGAAAATCCATCATTGCCCACCCATTTCATAGTGATATCCCCATATAATTCATGGGATTTCCTACCTATTTCATAGTGATCACAAATTAAGCTCCTTTTTGCGATTAGACGCTAAGTTTACGAGATAATCGCATTTAAAGATTTCCATATGAAAATCCAGCATTGGCCACCCGTTTCATAGTGATATTCCCATATAATTCATGGGATTTCCTACATATTTCATAGTGATCACAAATTAAGCTCCTTTTTGCGATTGGACGCTTAGTTTACGAGATAATCGCATTTAAAGATTTCCACATGAAAATCCAGCATTTGCCACCCGTTTCATAGTGATATTCCCATATAATTCATGGGATTTCCTACATATTTCATAGTGATCACAAATTAAGCTCCTTTTTGCGATTGGACGCTTAGTTTACGAGATAATCGCATTTAAAGATTTCCACATGAAAATCCAGCATTTGCCACCCGTTTCATAGTGATATTCCCATATAATTCATGGGATTTCCTACATATTTCATAGTGATCACAAATTAAGCTCCTTTTTGCGATTGGACGCTTAGTTTACGAGATAATCGCATTTAAAGATTTCCATATGAAAATCCATCATTGGCCACCCATTTCATGGTGATCTGCCCATCTATTACAAGTGATTTCTCAAGTAATTTATAGTGATCACAAATTTAGCTCCTTTTTGCGATTAGACGCTTAGTTTACGAGATAATCGCATTTAAAGATTTCCATATGAAAATCCATCATTGGCCACCCATTTCATGGTGATCTGCCCATCTATTACAAGTGATTTCTCAAGTAATTTATAGTGATCACAAATTAAGCTCCTTTTTGCGATTGGACGCTTAGTTTACGAGATAATCGCATTTAAAGATTTCCATATGAAAATCCATCATTGCCCACCCATTTCATAGTGATATCCCCATATAATTCATGGGATTTCCTACCTATTTCATAGTGATCACAAATTAAGCTCCTTTTTGCGATTAGACGCTAAGTTTACGAGATAATCGCATTTAAAGATTTCCATATGAAAATCCAGCATTGGCCACCCGTTTCATAGTGATATCCCCATATAATTCATGGGATTTCCTACTTATTTCATAGTGATCACAAATTAAGCTCCTTTTTGCGATTAGACGCTAAGTTTACGAGATAATCGCATTTAAAGATTTCCACATGAAAATCCAGCATTTGCCACCCGTTTCATAGTGATATTCCCATATAATTCATGGGATTTCCTACATATTTCATAGTGATCACAAATTAAGCTCCTTTTTGCGATTGGACGCTTAGTTTACGAGATAATCGCATTTAAAGATTTCCATATGAAAATCCATCATTGGCCACCCATTTCATGGTGATCTGCCCATCTATTACAAGTGATTTCTCAAGTAATTTATAGTGATCACAAATTAAGCTCCTTTTTGCGATTGGACGCTTAGTTTACGAGATAATCGCATTTAAAGATTTCCATATGAAAATCCAGCATTTGCCACCCGTTTCATAGTGATATCCCCATATAAATCATGGGATTTCCTACATAGTTCATAGTGATCACAAATTAAGCTCCTTTTTGCGATTAGACGCTTAGTTTACGAGATAATCGCATTTAAAGATTTCCATATGAAAATCCAGCATTGGCCACCCGTTTCATAGTGATATTCCCATATAATTCATGGGATTTCCTACATATTTCATAGTGATCACAAATTAAGCTCCTTTTTGCGATTGGACGCTTAGTTTACGAGATAATCGCATTTAAAGATTTCCATATGAAAATCCATCATTGGCCACCCATTTCATGGTGATCTGCCCATCTATTACAAGTGATTTCTCAAGTAATTTTTAGTGATCACAAATTAAGCTCCTTTTTGCGATTGGACGCTTAGTTTACGAGATAATCGCATTTAAAGATTTCCATATGAAAATCCATCATTGCCCACCCATTTCATAGTGATATCCCCATATAATTCATGGGATTTCCTACCTATTTCATAGTGATCACAAATTAAGCTCCTTTTTGCGATTAGACGCTAAGTTTACGAGATAATCGCATTTAAAGATTTCCATATGAAAATCCAGCATTGGCCACCCGTTTCATAGTGATATTCCCATATAATTCATGGGATTTCCTACATATTTCATAGTGATCACAAATTAAGCTCCTTTTTGCGATTGGACGCTTAGTTTACGAGATAATCGCATTTAAAGATTTCCATATGAAAATCCATCATTGGCCACCCATTTCATGGTGATCTGCCCATCTATTACAAGTGATTTCTCAAGTAATTTATAGTGATCACAAATTTAGCTCCTTTTTGCGATTAGACGCTTAGTTTACGAGATAATCGCATTTAAAGATTTCCATATGAAAATCCATCATTGCCCACCCATTTCATAGTGATATCCCCATATAATTCATGGGATTTCCTACTTATTTCATAGTGATCACAAATTAAGCTCCTTTTTGCGATTAGACGCTAAGTTTACGAGATAATCGCATTTAAAGATTTCCACATGAAAATCCAGCATTTGCCATCCGTTTCATAGTGATATCCCCATATAATTCATGGGATTTCCTACTTATTTCATAGTGATCACAAATTAAGCTCCTTTTTGCGATTAGACGCTTAGTTTACGAGATAATCGCATTTAAAGATTTCCATATGAAAATCCACCATTGCCCACCCGTTTCATAGTGATATCCCCATATAATTCATGGGATTTCCTACATATTTCATAGTGATCACAAATTAAGCTCCTTTTTGCGATTAGACGCTTAGTTTACGAGATAATCGCATTTAAAGATTTCCATATGAAAATCCAGCATTGCCCACCCATTTCATAGTGATATCCCCATATAATTCATGGGATTTCCTACTTATTTCATAGTGATCACAAATTAAGCTCCTTTTTGCGATTAGACGCTAAGTTTACGAGATAATCGCATTTTAAGATTTCCATATGAAAATCCAGCATTTGCCACCCGTTTCATAGTGATATCCCCATATAAATCATGGGATTTCCTACATAGTTCATAGTGATCACAAATTAAGCTCCTTTTTGCGATTAGACGCTTAGTTTACGAGATAATCGCATTTAAAGATTTCCATATGAAAATCCAGCATTGCCCACCCATTTCATAGTGATATCCCCATATAATTCATGGGATTTCCTACTTATTTCATAGTGATCACAAATTAAGCTCCTTTTTGCGATTAGACGCTAAGTTTACGAGATAATCGCATTTAAAGATTTCCATATGAAAATCCAGCATTGGCCACCCGTTTCATAGTGATATTCCCATATAATTCATGGGATTTCCTACATATTTCATAGTGATCACAAATTAAGCTCCTTTTTGCGATTGGACGCTTAGTTTACGATATAATCGCATTTAAAGATTTCCATATGAAAATCCATCATTGGCCACCCATTTCATGGTGATCTGCCCATCTATTACAAGTGATTTCTCAAGTAATTTATAGTGATCACAAATTTAGCTCCTTTTTGCGATTAGACGCTTAGTTTACGAGATAATCGCATTTAAAGATTTCCATATGAAAATCCATCATTGGCCACCCATTTCATGGTGATCTGCCCATCTATTACAAGTGATTTCTCAAGTAATTTATAGTGATCACAAATTTAGCTCCTTTTTGCGATTAGACGCTTAGTTTACGAGATAATCGCATTTAAAGATTTCCATATGAAAATCCAGCATTGGCCACCCATTTCATGGTGATCTGCCCATCTATTACAAGTGATTTCTCAAGTAATTTATAGTGATCACAAATTTAGCTCCTTTTTGCGATTAGACGCTTAGTTTACGAGATAATCGCATTTAAAGATTTCCATATGAAAATCCAGCATTGGCCACCCATTTCATGGTGATCTGCCCATCTATTACAAGTGATTTCTCAAGTAATTTATAGTGATCACAAATTTAGCTCCTTTTTGCGATTAGACGCTTAGTTTACGAGATAATCGCATTTAAAGATTTCCATATGAAAATCCAGCATTGGCCACCCGTTTCATAGTGATATTCCCATATAATTCATGGGATTTCCTACTTATTTCATAGTGATCACAAATTAAGCTCCTTTTTGCGATTAGACGCTAAGTTTACGAGATAATCGCATTTAAAGATTTCCATATGAAAATCCATCATTGGCCACCCATTTCATGGTGATCTGCCCATCTATTACAAGTGATTTCTCAAGTAATTTATAGTGATCACAAATTTAGCTCCTTTTTGCGATTAGACGCTTAGTTTACGAGATAATCGCATTTAAAGATTTCCATATGAAAATCCAGCATTGGCCACCCGTTTCATAGTGATATTCCCATATAATTCATGGGATTTCCTACATATTTCATAGTGATCACAAATTAAGCTCCTTTTTGCGATTGGACGCTTAGTTTACGAGATAATCGCATTTAAAGATTTCCATATGAAAATCCATCATTGGCCACCCATTTCATGGTGATCTGCCCATCTATTACAAGTGATTTCTCAAGTAATTTATAGTGATCACAAATTTAGCTCCTTTTTGCGATTAGACGCTTAGTTTACGAGATAATCGCATTTAAAGATTTCCATATGAAAATCCAGCATTGCCCACCCATTTCATAGTGATATCCCCATATAATTCATGGGATTTCCTACTTATTTCATAGTGATCACAAATTAAGCTCCTTTTTGCGATTAGACGCTAAGTTTACGAGATAATCGCATTTAAAGATTTCCATATGAAAATCCAGCATTTGCCATCCGTTTCATAGTGATATCCCCATATAATTCATGGGATTTCCTACTTATTTCATAGTGATCACAAATTAAGCTCCTTTTTGCGATTAGACGCTTAGTTTACGAGATAATCGCATTTAAAGATTTCCATATGAAAATCCACCATTGCCCACCCGTTTCATAGTGATATCCCCATATAATTCATGGGATTTCCTACATATTTCATAGTGATCACAAATTAAGCTCCTTTTTGCGATTAGACGCTTAGTTTACGAGATAATCGCATTTAAAGATTTCCATATGAAAATCCAGCATTGCCCACCCATTTCATAGTGATATCCCCATATAATTCATGGGATTTCCTACTTATTTCATAGTGATCACAAATTAAGCTCCTTTTTGCGATTAGACGCTAAGTTTACGAGATAATCGCATTTTAAGATTTCCATATGAAAATCCAGCATTTGCCACCCGTTTCATAGTGATATCCCCATATAAATCATGGGATTTCCTACATAGTTCATAGTGATCACAAATTAAGCTCCTTTTTGCGATTAGACGCTTAGTTTACGAGATAATCGCATTTAAAGATTTCCATATGAAAATCCAGCATTGGCCACCCGTTTCATAGTGATATTCCCATATAATTCATGGGATTTCCTACATATTTCATAGTGATCACAAATTAAGCTCCTTTTTGCGATTGGACGCTTAGTTTACGAGATAATCGCATTTAAAGATTTCCATATGAAAATCCATCATTGGCCACCCATTTCATGGTGATCTGCCCATCTATTACAAGTGATTTCTCAAGTAATTTATAGTGATCACAAATTTAGCTCCTTTTTGCGATTAGACGCTTAGTTTACGAGATAATCGCATTTAAAGATTTCCATATGAAAATCCATCATTGCCCACCCATTTCATAGTGATATCCCCATATAATTCATGGGATTTCCTACTTATTTCATAGTGATCACAAATTAAGCTCCTTTTTGCGATTAGACGCTAAGTTTACGAGATAATCGCATTTAAAGATTTCCATATGAAAATCCAGCATTTGCCATCCGTTTCATAGTGATATCCCCATATAATTCATGGGATTTCCTACTTATTTCATAGTGATCACAAATTAAGCTCCTTTTTGCGATTAGACGCTTAGTTTACGAGATAATCGCATTTAAAGATTTCCATATGAAAATCCACCATTGCCCACCCGTTTCATAGTGATATCCCCATATAATTCATGGGATTTCCTACATATTTCATAGTGATCACAAATTAAGCTCCTTTTTGCGATTAGACGCTTAGTTTACGAGATAATCGCATTTAAAGATTTCCATATGAAAATCCAGCATTGCCCACCCATTTCATAGTGATATCCCCATATAATTCATGGGATTTCCTACTTATTTCATAGTGATCACAAATTAAGCTCCTTTTTGCGATTAGACGCTAAGTTTACGAGATAATCGCATTTTAAGATTTCCATATGAAAATCCAGCATTTGCCACCCGTTTCATAGTGATATCCCCATATAAATCATGGGATTTCCTACATAGTTCATAGTGATCACAAATTAAGCTCCTTTTTGCGATTAGACGCTTAGTTTACGAGATAATCGCATTTAAAGATTTCCATATGAAAATCCAGCATTGGCCACCCGTTTCATACTGATATTCCCATATAATTCATGGGATTTCCTACATATTTCATAGTGATCACAAATTAAGCTCCTTTTTGCGATTGGACGCTTAGTTTACGAGATAATCGCATTTAAAGATTTCCATATGAAAATCCATCATTGGCCACCCATTTCATGGTGATCTGCCCATCTATTACAAGTGATTTCTCAAGTAATTTATAGTGATCACAAATTAAGCTCCTTTTTGCGATTGGACGCTTAGTTTACGAGATAATCGCATTTAAAGATTTCCATATGAAAATCCATCATTGCCCACCCATTTCATAGTGATATCCCCATATAATTCATGGGATTTCCTACTTATTTCATAGTGATCACAAGTGATCACAAATTAAGCTCCTTTTTGCGATAGACGCTTAAAGATTTCCATATGAAAATCCAGCATTTGCCACCCGTTTCATAGTGATATCCCCATATAATTCATGGGATTTTCTACTTATTTCATAGTGATCACAAGTGATCACAAATTAAGCTCCTTTTTGCGATAGACGCTTAAAGATTTCCATATGAAAATCCAGCATTTGCCACCCGTTTCATAGTGATATCCCCATATAATACATGGGATTTCCTACTTATTTCATAGTGATCACAAATTAAGCTCCTTTTTGCGATTAGACGCTTAGTTTACGAGATAATCGCATTTAAAGATTTCCATATGAAAATCCAGCATTTGCCACCCGTTTCATAGTGATATCCCCATATAAATCATGGGATTTCCTACATAGTTCATAGTGATCACAAATTAAGCTCCTTTTTGCGATTGGACGCTTGGTTTACGAGATAATCGCATTTAAAGATTTCCATATGAAAATCCAGCATTGCCCACCCATTTCATAATGATATCCCCATATAATACATGGGATTTCCTACATATTTCATAGTGATCACAAATTAAGCTCCTTTTTGCGATTGGACGCTTGGTTTACGAGATAATCGCATTTAAAGATTTCCATATGAAAATCCAGCATTTGCCACCCGTTTCATAGTGATATCCCCATATAAATCATGGGATTTCCTACATAGTTCATAGTGATCACAAATTAAGCTCCTTTTTGCGATTAGACGCTTAGTTTACGAGATAATCGCATTTAAAGATTTCCATATGAAAATCCAGCATTGGCCACCCATTTCATAGTGATATCCCCATATAATACATGGGATTTCCTACTTATTTCATAGTGATCACAAATTAAGCTCCTTTTTGCGATTGGACGCTTAGTTTACGAGATAATCGCATTTAAAGATTTCCATATGAAAATCCAGCATTGCCCACCCATTTCATAGTGATATCCCCATATAATACATGGGATTTCCTACTTATTTCATAGTGATCACAAATTAAGCTCCTTTTTGCGATTGGACGCTTAGTTTACGAGATAATCGCATTTAAAGATTTCCATATGAAAATCCAGCATTTGCCACCCGTTTCATAGTGATATCCCCATATAAATCATGGGATTTCCTACATAGTTCATAGTGATCACAAATTAAGCTCCTTTTTGCGATTAGACGCTTAGTTTACGAGATAATCGCATTTAAAGATTTCCATATGAAAATCCAGCATTGGCCACCCGTTTCATAGTGATATTCCCATATAATTCATGGGATTTCCTACATATTTCATAGTGATCACAAATTAAGCTCCTTTTTGCGATTGGACGCTTAGTTTACGAGATAATCGCATTTAAAGATTTCCATATGAAAATCCATCATTGGCCACCCATTTCATGGTGATCTGCCCATCTATTACAAGTGATTTCTCAAGTAATTTATAGTGATCACAAATTAAGCTCCTTTTTGCGATTGGACGCTTAGTTTACGAGATAATCGCATTTAAAGATTTCCATATGAAAATCCAGCATTTGCCACCCGTTTCATAGTGATATCCCCATATAAATCATGGGATTTCCTACATAGTTCATAGTGATCACAAATTAAGCTCCTTTTTGCGATTAGACGCTTAGTTTACGAGATAATCGCATTTAAAGATTTCCATATGAAAATCCAGCATTGGCCACCCGTTTCATAGTGATATTCCCATATAATTCATGGGATTTCCTACATATTTCATAGTGATCACAAATTAAGCTCCTTTTTGCGATTGGACGCTTAGTTTACGAGATAATCGCATTTAAAGATTTCCATATGAAAATCCATCATTGGCCACCCATTTCATGGTGATCTGCCCATCTATTACAAGTGATTTCTCAAGTAATTTATAGTGATCACAAATTAAGCTCCTTTTTGCGATTGGACGCTTAGTTTACGAGATAATCGCATTTAAAGATTTCCATATGAAAATCCATCATTGCCCACCCATTTCATAGTGATATCCCCATATAATTCATGGGATTTCCTACTTATTTCATAGTGATCACAAATTAAGCTCCTTTTTGCGATTAGACGCTAAGTTTACGAGATAATCGCATTTAAAGATTTCCATATGAAAATCCAGCATTGGCCACCCGTTTCATAGTGATATTCCCATATAATTCATGGGATTTCCTACATATTTCATAGTGATCACAAATTAAGCTCCTTTTTGCGATTGGACGCTTAGTTTACGAGATAATCGCATTTAAAGATTTCCATATGAAAATCCATCATTGGCCACCCATTTCATGGTGATCTGCCCATCTATTACAAGTGATTTCTCAAGTAATTTATAGTGATCACAAATTTAGCTCCTTTTTGCGATTAGACGCTTAGTTTACGAGATAATCGCATTTAAAGATTTCCATATGAAAATCCAGCATTTGCCATCCGTTTCATAGTGATATCCCCATATAATTCATGGGATTTCCTACTTATTTCATAGTGATCACAAATTAAGCTCCTTTTTGCGATTAGACGCTTAGTTTACGAGATAATCGCATTTAAAGATTTCCATATGAAAATCCACCATTGCCCACCCGTTTCATAGTGATATCCCCATATAATTCATGGGATTTCCTACATATTTCATAGTGATCACAAATTAAGCTCCTTTTTGCGATTAGACGCTTAGTTTACGAGATAATCGCATTTAAAGATTTCCATATGAAAATCCAGCATTGCCCACCCATTTCATAGTGATATCCCCATATAATTCATGGGATTTCCTACTTATTTCATAGTGATCACAAATTAAGCTCCTTTTTGCGATTAGACGCTAAGTTTACGAGATAATCGCATTTTAAGATTTCCATATGAAAATCCAGCATTTGCCACCCGTTTCATAGTGATATCCCCATATAAATCATGGGATTTCCTACATAGTTCAGTGATCACAAATTAAGCTCCTTTTTGCGATTAGACGCTTAGTTTACGAGATAATCGCATTTAAAGATTTCCATATGAAAATCCAGCATTGCCCACCCATTTCATAGTGATATCCCCATATAATTCATGGGATTTCCTACTTATTTCATAGTGATCACAAATTAAGCTCCTTTTTGCGATTAGACGCTAAGTTTACGAGATAATCGCATTTAAAGATTTCCATATGAAAATCCAGCATTTGCCACCCGTTTCATAGTGATATCCCCATATAAATCATGGGATTTCCTACATAGTTCATAGTGATCACAAATTAAGCTCCTTTTTGCGATTAGACGCTTAGTTTACGAGATAATCGCATTTAAAGATTTCCATATGAAAATCCAGCATTGCCCACCCATTTCATAGTGATATCCCCATATAATTCATGGGATTTCCTACTTATTTCATAGTGATCACAAATTAAGCTCCTTTTTGCGATTAGACGCTAAGTTTACGAGATAATCGCATTTTAAGATTTCCATATGAAAATCCAGCATTTGCCACCCGTTTCATAGTGATATCCCCATATAAATCATGGGATTTCCTACATAGTTCATAGTGATCACAAATTAAGCTCCTTTTTGCGATTAGACGCTTAGTTTACGAGATAATCGCATTTAAAGATTTCCATATGAAAATCCAGCATTGCCCACCCATTTCATAGTGATATCCCCATATAATTCATGGGATTTCCTACTTATTTCATAGTGATCACAAATTAAGCTCCTTTTTGCGATTAGACGCTAAGTTTACGAGATAATCGCATTTTAAGATTTCCATATGAAAATCCAGCATTTGCCACCCGTTTCATAGTGATATCCCCATATAAATCATGGGATTTCCTACATAGTTCATAGTGATCACAAATTAAGCTCCTTTTTGCGATTAGACGCTTAGTTTACGAGATAATCGCATTTAAAGATTTCCATATGAAAATCCAGCATTGGCCACCCGTTTCATAGTGATATTCCCATATAATTCATGGGATTTCCTACATATTTCATAGTGATCACAAATTAAGCTCCTTTTTGCGATTGGACGCTTAGTTTACGAGATAATCGCATTTAAAGATTTCCATATGAAAATCCATCATTGCCCACCCATTTCATAGTGATATCCCCATATAATTCATGTGATTTCCTACTTATTTCATAGTGATCACAAATTAAGCTCCTTTTTGCGATTAGACGCTAAGTTTACGAGATAATCGCATTTAAAGATTTCCATATGAAAATCCAGCATTGGCCACCCATTTCATAGTGATATCCCCATATAATACATGGGATTTCCTACTTATTTCATAGTGATCACAAATTAAGCTCCTTTTTGCGATTGGACGCTTAGTTTACGAGATAATCGCATTTAAAGATTTCCATATGAAAATCCATCATTGGCCACCCATTTCATGGTGATCTGCCCATCTATTACAAGTGATTTCTCAAGTAATTTATAGTGATCACAAATTTAGCTCCTTTTTGCGATTGGACGCTTAGTTTACGAGATAATCGCATTTAAAGATTTCCATATGAAAATCCATCATTGGCCACCCATTTCATGGTGATCTGCCCATCTATTACAAGTGATTTCTCAAGTAATTTATAGTGATCACAAATTTAGCTCCTTTTTGCGATTAGACGCTTAGTTTACGAGATAATCGCATTTAAAGATTTCCATATGAAAATCCAGCATTTGCCATCCGTTTCATAGTGATATCCCCATATAATTCATGGGATTTCCTACTTATTTCATAGTGATCACAAATTAAGCTCCTTTTTGCGATTAGACGCTTAGTTTACGAGATAATCGCATTTAAAGATTTCCATATGAAAATCCACCATTGCCCACCCGTTTCATAGTGATATCCCCATATAATTCATGGGATTTCCTACTTATTTCATAGTGATCACAAATTAAGCTCCTTTTTGCGATTAGACGCTAAGTTTACGAGATAATCGCATTTAAAGATTTCCATATGAAAATCCAGCATTGGCCACCCATTTCATAGTGATATCCCCATATAATTCATGGGATTTCCTACATATTTCATAGTGATCACAAGTTAAGCTCCTTTTTGCGATTAGACGCTTAGTTTACGAGATAATCGCATTTAAAGATTTCCATATGAAAATCCACCATTGCCCACCCGTTTCATAGTGATATCCCCATATAATTCATGGGATTTCCTACATATTTCATAGTGATCACAAATTAAGCTCCTTTTTGCGATTGGACGCTTAGTTTACGAGATAATCGCATTTAAAGATTTCCATATGAAAATCCATCATTGCCCACCCATTTCATAGTGATATCCCCATATAATTCATGTGATTTCCTACTTATTTCATAGTGATCACAAATTAAGCTCCTTTTTGCGATTAGACGCTAAGTTTTGCGATTGGACGCTTAGTTTACGAGATAATCGCATTTAAAGATTTCCATATGAAAATCCATCATTGGCCACCCATTTCATGGTGATCTGCCCATCTATTACAAGTGATTTCTCAAGTAATTTATAGTGATCACAAATTTAGCTCCTTTTTGCGATTGGACGCTTAGTTTACGAGATAATCGCATTTAAAGATTTCCATATGAAAATCCATCATTGGCCACCCATTTCATGGTGATCTGCCCATCTATTACAAGTGATTTCTCAAGTAATTTATAGTGATCACAAATTTAGCTCCTTTTTGCGATTAGACGCTTAGTTTACGAGATAATCGCATTTAAAGATTTCCATATGAAAATCCAGCATTTGCCATCCGTTTCATAGTGATATCCCCATATAATTCATGGGATTTCCTACTTATTTCATAGTGATCACAAATTAAGCTCCTTTTTGCGATTAGACGCTTAGTTTACGAGATAATCGCATTTAAAGATTTCCATATGAAAATCCACCATTGCCCACCCGTTTCATAGTGATATCCCCATATAATTCATGGGATTTCCTACATATTTCATAGTGATCACAAATTAAGCTCCTTTTTGCGATTAGACGCTTAGTTTACGAGATAATCGCATTTAAAGATTTCCATATGAAAATCCAGCATTGCCCACCCATTTCATAGTGATATCCCCATATAATTCATGGGATTTCCTACTTATTTCATAGTGATCACAAATTAAGCTCCTTTTTGCGATTAGACGCTAAGTTTACGAGATAATCGCATTTTAAGATTTCCATATGAAAATCCAGCATTTGCCACCCGTTTCATAGTGATATCCCCATATAAATCATGGGATTTCCTACATAGTTCATAGTGATCACAAATTAAGCTCCTTTTTGCGATTAGACGCTTAGTTTACGAGATAATCGCATTTAAAGATTTCCATATGAAAATCCAGCATTGGCCACCCGTTTCATAGTGATATTCCCATATAATTCATGGGATTTCCTACATATTTCATAGTGATCACAAATTAAGCTCCTTTTTGCGATTGGACGCTTAGTTTACGAGATAATCGCATTTAAAGATTTCCATATGAAAATCCATCATTGCCCACCCATTTCATAGTGATATCCCCATATAATTCATGTGATTTCCTACTTATTTCATAGTGATCACAAATTAAGCTCCTTTTTGCGATTAGACGCTAAGTTTACGAGATAATCGCATTTAAAGATTTCCATATGAAAATCCAGCATTGGCCACCCATTTCATAGTGATATCCCCATATAATACATGGGATTTCCTACTTATTTCATAGTGATCACAAATTAAGCTCCTTTTTGCGATTGGACGCTTAGTTTACGAGATAATCGCATTTAAAGATTTCCATATGAAAATCCATCATTGGCCACCCATTTCATGGTGATCTGCCCATCTATTACAAGTGATTTCTCAAGTAATTTATAGTGATCACAAATTTAGCTCCTTTTTGCGATTAGACGCTTAGTTTACGAGATAATCGCATTTAAAGATTTCCATATGAAAATCCATCATTGCCCACCCATTTCATAGTGATATCCCCATATAATTCATGGGATTTCCTACTTATTTCATAGTGATCACAAATTAAGCTCCTTTTTGCGATTAGACGCTAAGTTTACGAGATAATCGCATTTAAAGATTTCCATATGAAAATCCAGCATTTGCCCACCCGTTTCATAGTGATATCCCCATATAATTCATGGGATTTCCTACATATTTCATAGTGATCACAAATTAAGCTCCTTTTTGCGATTAGACGCTTAGTTTACGAGATAATCGCATTTAAAGATTTCCATATGAAAATCCATCATTGCCCACCCATTTCATAGTGATATCCCCATATAATTCATGGGGTTTCCTACATATTTCATAGTGATCACAAATTAAGCTCCTTTTTGCGATTAGACGCTTAGTTTACGAGATAATCGCATTTAAAGATTTCCATATGAAAATCCATCATTGCCCACCCATTTCATAGTGATATCCCCATATAATTCATGTGATTTCCTACTTATTTCATAGTGATCACAAATTAAGCTCCTTTTTGCGATTAGACGCTAAGTTTACGAGATAATCGCATTTAAAGATTTCCATATGAAAATCCAGCATTGGCCACCCATTTCATAGTGATATCCCCATATAATACATGGGATTTCCTACTTATTTCATAGTGATCACAAATTAAGCTCCTTTTTGCGATTAGACGCTTAGTTTACGAGATAATCGCATTTAAAGATTTCCATATGAAAATCCAGCATTGGCCACCCATTTCATAGTGATATCCCCATATAATACATGGGATTTCCTACTTATTTCATAGTGATCACAAAGTGATTTTTGCAATTAGACGCTTAGTTTACGAGATAATCGCATTTAAAGATTTCCATATGAAAATCCAGCATTTGCCATCCGTTTCATAGTGATATCCCCATATAATTCATGGGATTTCCTACATATTTCATAGTGATCACAAATTAAGCTCCTTTTTGCGATTAGACGCTTAGTTTACGAGATAATCGCATTTAAAGATTTCCATATGAAAATCCAGCATTGCCCACCCATTTCATAATGATATCCCCATATAATTCATGGGATTTCCTACATATTTCATAGTGATCACAAATTAAGCTCCTTTTTGCGATTAGACGCTTAGTTTACGAGATAATCGCATTTAAAGATTTCCATATAAAAATCCAGCATTGCCCACCCATTTCATAGTGATATCCCCATATAATTCATGGGATTTCCTACATATTTCATAGTGATCACAAATTAAGCTCCTTTTTGCGATTAGACGCTTAGTTTACGAGATAATCGCACTTAAAGATTTCCATATGCAAATCCAGCATTGCCCACCCATTTCATAATGATATCCCCATATAAATCATGGGATTTCCTACATATTTCATAGTGATCACAAATTAAGCTCCTTTTTGCGATTAGACGCTTAGTTTACGAGATAATCGCATTTAAAGATTTCCATATGAAAATCCACCATTGCCCACCCATTTCATAGTGATATCTCCATATAATTCATGGGATTTCCTACTTATTTCATAGTGATCACAAATTAAGCTCCTTTTTGCGATTAGACGCTTAGTTTACGAGATAATCGCATTTAAAGATTTCCATATAAAAATCCACCATTGCCCACCCATTTCATAGTGATATCCCCATATAATTCATGGGATTTCCTACTTATTTCATAGTGATCACAAATTAAGCTCCTTTTTGCGATTGGACGCTTAGTTTACGAGATAATCGCATTTAAAGATTTCCATATGAAAATCCACCATTGCCCACCCGTTTCATAGTGATATCCCCATATAATTCATGGGATTTTCTACTTATTTCATAGTGATCACAAGTGATCACAAATTAAGCTCCTTTTTGCGATAGACGCTTAAAGATTTCCATATGAAAATCCAGCATTTGCCACCCGTTTCATAGTGATATCCCCATATAATTCATGGGATTTTCTACTTATTTCATAGTGATCACAAGTGATCACAAATTAAGCTCCTTTTTGCGATTAGACGCTAAGTTTACGAGATAATCGCATTTAAAGATTTCCATATGAAAATCCAGCATTGCCCACCCATTTCATAGTGATATCCCCATATAATACATGGGATTTCCTACTTATTTCATAGTGATCACAAATTAAGCTCCTTTTTGCGGTTAGACGCTTAGTTTACGAGATAATCGCATTTAAAGATTTCCATATGAAAATCCAGCATTGGCCACCCATTTCATAGTGATATCCCCATATAATACATGGGATTTCCTACTTATTTCATAGTGATCACAATTTAAGCTCCTTTTCCCGATTACACGCTTAGTTTACGAGATAATCGCATTTAAAGATTGCCATATGAAAATCCATTATTGGCCACCCATTTCATGGTGATATCTCCACCTATAGAAGTGATTTCTTAAGTATTTTATAGTGATCACAAATTAAGCTCCTTTTCTCGATTAGACGCTTAGTTTACAAGATAATCGCATTTAAAGATTTCCATATTAAAATACACCATTGACCACCCATTTCATAGTGATATCCCCATATAATTCATGGGATTTCCTACTTATTTCATAGTGATCACAAATTAAGCTCCTTTTTGCGATTAGACGCTTAGTTTATGAAAATCCAGCATTGCTCACCCATTTCATAGTGATATCCCCATATAATTCATGGGATTTCCTACATATTTCATAGTGATCACAAATTAAGCTCCTTTTTGCGATTAGACGCTTAGTTTACGAGATAATCGCACTTAAAGATTTCCATATGAAAATCCAGCATTGCCCACCCATTTCATAATGATATCCCCATATAATTCATGGGATTTCCTACATATTTCATAGTGATCACAAATTAAGCTCCTTTTTGCGATTAGACGCTTAGTTTACGAGATAATCGCATTTAAAGATTTCCATATGAAAATCCATCATTGCCCACCCATTTCATGGTGATATCTCCACCTATAGAAGTGATTTCTTAAGTATTTTATAGTGATCACAAATTAAGCTCCTTTTCTCGATTAGACGCTTAGTTTACAAGATAATCGCATTTAAAGATTTCCATATAAAAATCCACCATTGCCCACCCATTTCATAATGATATCCCCATATAATTCATGGGATTTCCTACTTATTTCATAGTGATCACAAATTAAGCTCCTTTTTGCGATTGTAACGAACACCATACTAGTGTTTGCTAATATTCTGAAGCAGAATATCTTTTTTACCGAAAGATGCATACACATCTTTTTCAACAAACAACTTTTAGAATTAGGACTGCGGGAGCCTTCAATGCACTAGCTAACAGTCGGTTGGGGGAGTTCGTGTCCTTTTCTAAATGTCATCAGTTTTGCCGTTTCAATAATAATTTAATGACTCCCTTTTTATTTGACTGAAACAAACGAAATACTACTCAAACAAGCTAATTAAGTTGCTAAAACAAAACAAAAATCAAAACCAAAAGCCCCATAAAATTTAGCAACCTTAGTTAATATTTAAAACAAAAGCAATGACGGATTGACGTGTTGGTTATAATGTGGTATCTTCTAGATGTACATTGATACCTCGCCTCATAACCCACCCATACCAATGGTTCTAGTGGCGAACAAAATTAACTAGAACCCCTAACACAACATGTGAAAACTACTTAATTCCTCATCGACATCTGCATTGGAAAACACATATAGAATTTGATTTTAGCAATCCATAATTTCTAGGAATACAGATACAGGTTTATTTAGTGCAATTTCTTTCATTATAATAATTTGTAGAAAATACTTATTTTAATACTGAGTAATGTGATATGCTATTCTTTACAAAATTCATTATTATTTTTAACAAAAGATTAATTTTAGATTTTCACTCAATTTATCACAGTCACCATGAAGCTAAAAAACTTTCACAATGCCGAATGTAATTATTTATGATGAATTGTTGTTTTTTCTCGAGTGTGTTCGATACATGATTTAACGTAAATCAAAAAAAAAACCGTTTAGCAAAACAAATAAATTGAAAATTAAATTTCTCTCTCAAAAGAGAAAAAAAAAACCTAAAATGCACAAGTGCAAAGACAACTAAAAAACAACAAATCTTAGTAAAAATGCATTATCACATTCATTACATGATTTTTTCAAAGAAGATAATATTTATGATTGAGAATTATTATGATTGGTATAGGAACGAGTGAAAATGAAACACGTAGGTAGTTATTGAAGGCGTAAAGACTTAATGAATATAAGTTTAACCACAAATTAATATAGCCACTAACTATTAATAAACCTTTAATGTCACAGCTTAAAATTGTTTCATGTTCTATGCTGTAATTATATCATATACAATTAAGATAATTTTTCTTGCACTTACCGACATCTTGACGACAGTTGTAAAGGCCTTTGCAATGTAGTACGATGTGGTGATATAGATGATGAGCTGTATGAAGATGAAAACTTAAGGTACGACTATAGAGTGATCAATTAATCCATGTTATACCAGCTGGAGCTGTTTTCATGCTTACGTTACGATTGTTGTTTCTTACTGTTGTGGGGTGCTCTATGAACACTTAGGCCGTATATACGATTTGGTTTTTTTAATTTTTACTTTAATATCATTGCCTTTAACTAGGGAACTTCCACATTCTTAAGCTTTTAACTGTGATGAAACATGTGAAGAACTGTGATAACCTTATTAAGTAGGGCTTCTTAAATTATTTATTTTTTTTTTTTAAAGATTTTTCTTTTACATACACTTTGATTGACATACTATTTTTGCAGATTAAATTTTTAGGTATTGTACTTTACATAGTTAATTTATGACATAATTTAATTTAACAAACTTTAATAGTTATATGACTGAAATTTTTCTTAATTTGCCACTTCACTCAACTCACTATAAACTATTTTAATGCACATGCATTGCGTAATATTGAAACTCTCTTATTACCTTAACAATGATTTCTGCATCGTAGCTTTTTACTTCTTTTCCTAATTCGTTCTTTTTTTTTTCTTCTTATGGTGTGGGAGGCAAAGGGTAAACTTCAAAGACAACGTGGTCGAAAATCTGGTTTTGAGTCTATTTCAGGGTTCTTGTCGTAGGTCAGTTTTAGTAATTTGAGTGATTCTAACCTTTGAGTGATTTGGTGAGAAATAACTTAATAAGGGTTGTCCATATATAAATTTGGATTGAATTTAACTTTACATTCACACAAAATTTGATTTAAATCAATAAAAAAAATCTAATAGTTAAGGAAAATTACAATAAAACTATTATTAACCGTCGGCCACACAACAATTAAAAAATTCTGCTTAAATATGGTGCAAAGTTGAGTGCTTGCGTGAAGAAAATTTTGGTGGACTTAAGCTGACGTCCTTCTGATTTTGATTTCCAAATCTGTTGCAATAAATTGAAAAAACAATTCTTCCCAGGAGCATCAGGTTGCAAAGGTGTGATGCAAGATTACTGCACGGGACTTCTACCCGCCACGTGCAGAAGGGTTTCTCTATATGTTCTAAATATAAAAAAACTTTTCTTTACATCATAGTTTGCCCTACAAATCACTATTATATTTACCTTGGTTTTTGGATAATTGCGCGTGAATTTTGTGAAACAGTTTAAAAAAAAATACTTTGAAGTAAAGTTTGGTAGTTTTAACCAAATTAATTAAAAAAATTACACTTTTATTAAATATTTTTTTTCTTTTTTGACGATACCAAGAGCTGGTTTGTACTCGTTAGCTGCTATTCACCAAAAGAACGATATACTCAACGTCTTGAAGCAAGAAAGCTTCGCTCGCCATTCTCACTCAACTAACGCCCCCTATTAGATTATCGATTAAATGATTGATTGATATTGTTACCAGCTCCTAATTTGTTGATCGACACAGAATTACCATACTATGACCGTAAAAAAATCGCTAAAATTTCAATTGTATGCACTAAGACCATAACTCTATTCGGAGTTTATTGAACAAAGGTTTCTTTCAAGAAAAACGAAAATTAGTATAAATTGCCTTAAAATATCAAGTGGGTAGCATAGTTAAATATGAAATGTCCATTACACGCTTAGTTTACGAGATAATCGCATTTAAAGATTTCCATATGAAAATCCAGCATTGCCCACCCATTTCATAATGATATCCCCATATAATTCATGGGATTTCCTACATATTTCATAGTGATCACAAATTAAGCTCCTTTTTGCGATTAGACGCTTAGTTTACGAGATAATCGCATTTAAAGATTTCCATATGAAAATCCACCATTGCCCACCCATTTCATAGTGATATCCCCATATAATTCATGGGATTTCCTACTTATTTCATAGTGATCACAAATTAAGCTCCTTTTTGCGATTAGACGCTTAGTTTACAAGATAATCGCATTTAAAGATTTCCATATGAAAATCCAGCATTGCTCACCCATTTCATAGTGATATCCCCATATAATTCATGGGATTTCCTACTTATTTCATAGTGATCACAAATGAAGCTCCTTTTTGCGATTAGACGCTAAGTTTACGAGATAATCGCATTTAAAGATTTCCATATGAAAATCCAGCATTGGCCACCCATTTCATAGTGATATCCCCATATAATACATGGGATTTCCTACTTATTTCATAGTGATCACAAATTAAGCTCCTTTTTGCGATTAGACGCTTAGTTTACGAGATAATCGCATTTAAAGATTTCCATATGAAAATCCACCATTGCCCACCCATTTCATAGTGATATCCCCATATAATTCATGGGATTTCCTACTTATTTCATAGTGATCACAAATTAAGCTCCTTTTTGCGATTAGACGCTTAGTTTACGAGATAATCGCATTTAAAGATTTCCATATGAAAATCCAGCATTGGCCACCCATTTCATGGTGATATCTCCACCTATAGAAGTGATTTCTTAAGTATTTTATAGTGATCACAAATTAAGCTCCTTTTCTCGATTAGACGCTTAGTTTACAAGATAATCGCATTTAAAGATTTCCATATGAAAATCCACCATTGCCCACCCATTTCATAGTGATATCCCCATATAATTCATGGGATTTCCTACTTATTTCATAGTGATCACAAATTAAGCTCCTTTTTGCGATTAGACGCTTAGTTTACGAGATAATCGCATTTAAAGATTTCCATATGAAAATCCACCATTGCCCACCCATTTCATAGTAATATCCCCATATAATTCATGGGATTTCCTACTTATTTCATAGTGATCACAAATTAAGCTCCTTTTTGCGATTGGACGCTTAGTTTACGAGATAATCGCATTTAAAGATTTCCATATGAAAATCCATCATTGCCCACCCATTTCATAGTGATATCCCCATATAATTCATGGGATTTCCTACTTATTTCATAGTGATCACAAATTAAGCTCCTTTTTGCGATTAGACGCTAAGTTTACTAGATAATCACATTTAAAGATTTCCATATGAAAATCCAGCATTGGCCACCCATTTCATGGTGATATCTCCACCTATAGAAGTGATTTCTTAAGTATTTTATAGTGATCACAAATTAAGCTCCTTTTCTCGATTAGACGCTTAGTTTACAAGATAATCGCATTTAAAGATTTCCATATAAAAATCCACCATTGCCCACCCATTTCATAGTGATATCCCCATATAATTCATGGGATTTCCTACTTATTTCATAGTGATCACAAATTAAGCTCCTTTTTGCGATTAGACGCTTAGTTTACGAGATAATCGCATTTAAAGATTTCCATATGAAAATCCAGCATTGCCCACCCATTTCATAGTGATATCCCCATATAATTCATGGGATTTCCTACTTATTTCATAGTGATCACAAATTAAGCTCCTTTTTGCGATTGGACGCTTAGTTTACGAGATAATCGCATTTAAAGATTTTCATATGAAAATCCACCATTGCCCACCCGTTTCATAGTGATATCCCCATATAAATCATGGGATTTCCTACATGGTTCATAGTGATCACAAATTAAGCTCCTTTTTGCGATTAGACGCTTAGTTTACGAGATAATCGCATTTAAAGATTTCCATATGAAAATCCATCATTGCCCACCCATTTCATAGTGATATCCCCATATAATACATGGGATTTCCTACTTATTTCATAGTGATCACAAATTAAGCTCCTTTTTGCGATTAGACGCTTAGTTTACGAGATAATCGCATTTAAAGATTTCCATATGAAAATCCATCATTGCCCACCCATTTCATAGTGATATCCCCATATAATACATGGGATTTCCTACTTATTTCATAGTGATCACAAATTAAGCTCCTTTTTGCGATTAGACGCTTAGTTTACGAGATAATCGCATTTAAAGATTTCCATATGAAAATCCATCATTGCCCACCCATTTCATAGTGATATCCCCATATAATACATGGGATTTCCTACTTATTTCATAGTGATCACAAATTAAGCTCCTTTTTGCGATTAGACGCTTAGTTTACGAGATAATCGCATTTAAAGATTTCCATATGAAAATCCATCATTGCCCACCCATTTCATAGTGATATCCCCATATAATACATGGGATTTCCTACTTATTTCATAGTGATCACAAATTAAGCTCCTTTTTGCGATTAGACGCTTAGTTTACGAGATAATCGCATTTAAAGATTTCCATATGAAAATCCAGCATTGCTCACCCATTTCATAATGATATCCCCGTATAATTCATGGGATTTCCTACTTATTTCATAGTGATCACAAATTAAGCTCCTTTTTGCGATTAGACGCTTAGTTTACGAGATAATCGCATTTAAAGATTTCCATATGAAAATCCAGCATTGCCCACCCATTTCATAATGATATCCCCATATAATTCATGGGATTTCCTACATATTTCATAGTGATCACAAATTAAGCTCCTTTTTGCGATTAGACGCTTAGTTTACGAGATAATCGCATTTAAAGATTTCCATATAAAAATCCACCATTGCCTACCCATTTCATAGTGATATCCCTACAAATTAAGCTCCTTTTTGCGATTAGACGAGATAATCGCATTCAAAGATTTCCATATGAAAATCCACCATTGCCCACCCATTTCATAGTGATATCCCCATATAATTCATGGGATTTCCTACATATTTCATAGTGATCACAAATTAAGCTCCTTTTTGCGATTAGACGCTTAGTTTACGAGATAATCGCATTTAAAGATTTCCATATGAAAATCCAGCATTGCTCACCCATTTCATAATGATATCCCCGTATAATTCATGGGATTTCCTACTTATTTCATAGTGATCACAAATTAAGCTCCTTTTTGCGATTGGACGCTTAGTTTACGAGATAATCGCATTTAAAGATTTCCATATGAAAATCCAGCATTGGCCACCCATTTCATAGTGATATCCCCATATAATACATGGGATTTCCTACTTATTTCATAGTGATCACAAATTAAGCTCCTTTTTGCGATTAGACGCTTAGTTTACGAGATAATCGCATTTAAAGATTTCCATATGAAAATCCACCATTGCCCACCCATTTCATAGTGATATCCCCATATAATTCATGGGATTTCCTACTTATTTCATAGTGATCACAAATTAAGCTCCTTTTTGCGATTAGACGCTTAGTTTACGAGATAATCGCATTTAAAGATTTCCATATGAAAATCCAGCATTGGCCACCCATTTCATGGTGATATCTCCACCTATAGAAGTGATTTCTTAAGTATTTTATAGTGATCACAAATTAAGCTCCTTTTCTCGATTAGACGCTTAGTTTACAAGATAATCGCATTTAAAGATTTCCATATGAAAATCCACCATTGCCCACCCATTTCATAGTGATATCCCCATATAATTCATGGGATTTCCTACTTATTTCATAGTGATCACAAATTAAGCTCCTTTTTGCGATTAGACGCTTAGTTTACGAGATAATCGCATTTAAAGATTTCCATATGAAAATCCACCATTGCCCACCCATTTCATAGTAATATCCCCATATAATTCATGGGATTTCCTACTTATTTCATAGTGATCACAAATTAAGCTCCTTTTTGCGATTGGACGCTTAGTTTACGAGATAATCGCATTTAAAGATTTCCATATGAAAATCCATCATTGCCCACCCATTTCATAGTGATATCCCCATATAATTCATGGGATTTCCTACTTATTTCATAGTGATCACAAATTAAGCTCCTTTTTGCGATTAGACGCTAAGTTTACTAGATAATCACATTTAAAGATTTCCATATGAAAATCCAGCATTGGCCACCCATTTCATGGTGATATCTCCACCTATAGAAGTGATTTCTTAAGTATTTTATAGTGATCACAAATTAAGCTCCTTTTCTCGATTAGACGCTTAGTTTACAAGATAATCGCATTTAAAGATTTCCATATAAAAATCCACCATTGCCCACCCATTTCATAGTGATATCCCCATATAATTCATGGGATTTCCTACTTATTTCATAGTGATCACAAATTAAGCTCCTTTTTGCGATTAGACGCTTAGTTTACGAGATAATCGCATTTAAAGATTTCCATATGAAAATCCAGCATTGCCCCACCCATTTCATAGTGATATCCCCATATAATTCATGGGATTTCCTACTTATTTCATAGTGATCACAAATTAAGCTCCTTTTTGCGATTGGACGCTTAGTTTACGAGATAATCGCATTTAAAGATTTTCATATGAAAATCCACCATTGCCCACCCGTTTCATAGTGATATCCCCATATAAATCATGGGATTTCCTACATGGTTCATAGTGATCACAAATTAAGCTCCTTTTTGCGATTAGACGCTTAGTTTACGAGATAATCGCATTTAAAGATTTCCATATGAAAATCCATCATTGCCCACCCATTTCATAGTGATATCCCCATATAATACATGGGATTTCCTACTTATTTCATAGTGATCACAAATTAAGCTCCTTTTTGCGATTAGACGCTTAGTTTACGAGATAATCGCATTTAAAGATTTCCATATGAAAATCCATCATTGCCCACCCATTTCATAGTGATATCCCCATATAATACATGGGATTTCCTACTTATTTCATAGTGATCACAAATTAAGCTCCTTTTTGCGATTAGACGCTTAGTTTACGAGATAATCGCATTTAAAGATTTCCATATGAAAATCCATCATTGCCCACCCATTTCATAGTGATATCCCCATATAATACATGGGATTTCCTACTTATTTCATAGTGATCACAAATTAAGCTCCTTTTTGCGATTAGACGCTTAGTTTACGAGATAATCGCATTTAAAGATTTCCATATGAAAATCCAGCATTGCTCACCCATTTCATAATGATATCCCCGTATAATTCATGGGATTTCCTACTTATTTCATAGTGATCACAAATTAAGCTCCTTTTTGCGATTAGACGCTTAGTTTACGAGATAATCGCATTTAAAGATTTCCATATGAAAATCCAGCATTGCCCACCCATATCATAATGATATCCCCATATAATTCATGGGATTTCCTACATATTTCATAGTGATCACAAATTAAGCTCCTTTTTGCGATTAGACGCTTAGTTTACGAGATAATCGCATTTAAAGATTTCCATATAAAAATCCACCATTGCCCACCCATTTCATAGTGATATCCCTACAAATTAAGCTCCTTTTTGCGATTAGACGAGATAATCGCATTCAAAGATTTCCATATGAAAATCCACCATTGCCCACCCATTTCATAGTGATATCCCCATATAATTCATGGGATTTCCTACATATTTCATAGTGATCACAAATTAAGCTCATTTTTGCGATTAGACGCTTAGTTTACGAGATAATCGCATTTAAAGATTTCCATATGAAAATCCAGCATTGCTCACCCATTTCATAGTGATATCCCCATATAATTCATGGGATTTCCTACTTATTTCATAGAGATCACAAATTAAGCTCCTTTTTGCGATTAGACGCTTAGTTTACGAGATAATCGCATTTAAAGATTTCCATATGAAAATCCACCATTGCCCACCCATTTCATAGTGATATCCCCATATAATTCATGGGATTTCCTACTTATTTCATAGTGATCACAAATTAAGCTCCTTTTTGCGATTAGACGCTTAGTTTACAAGATAATCGCATTTAAAGATTTCCATATGAAAATCCAGCATTGCTCACCCATTTCATAGTGATATCCCCATATAATTCATGGGATTTCCTACTTATTTCATAGTGATCACAAATTAAGCTCCTTTTTGCGATTAGACGCTTAGTTTACGAGATAATCGCATTTAAAGATTTCCATATGAAAATCCAGCATTGCCCACCCATTTCATAATGATATGATCACAAATTAAGCTCCTTTTTGCGATTAGACGCTTAGTTTACGAGATAATCGCATTTAAAGATTTCCATATGAAAATCCAGCATTGCCCACCCATTTCATAATGATATCCCCATATAATTCATGGGATTTCCTACATATTTCATAGTGATCACAAATTAAGCTCCTTTTTGCGATTAGACGCTTAGTTTACGAGATAATCGCATTTAAAGATTTCCATATAAAAATCCACCATTGCCCACCCATTTTATAGTGATATCCCCATATAATTCATGGGATTTCCTACTTATTTCATAGTGATCACAAATTAAGCTCCTTTTTGCGATTAGACGCTTAGTTTACGAGATAATCGCATTTAAAGATTTCCATATGAAAATCCATCATTGGCCACCCATTTCATGGTGATCTGCCCATCTATTACAAGTGATTTCTCAAGTAATTTATAGTGATCACAAATTAAGCTCCTTTTCTCGATTAGACGCTTAGTTTACGAGATAATCGCATTTAAAGATTTCCATATGAAAATCCACCATTGCCCACCCGTTTCATAGTGATATCCCCATATAATTCATGGGATTTCCTACTTATTTCATAGTGATCACAAATTAAGCTCCTTTTTGCGATTAGACGCTAAGTTTACGAGATAATCGCATTTAAAAATTTCCATATGAAAATCCAGCATTGCCCACCCATTTCATAGTGATATCCCCATATAATTCATGGGATTTCCTACTTATTTCATAGTGATCACAAATTAAGCTCCTTTTTGCGATTAGACGCTTAGTTTACGAGATAATCGCATTTAAAGATTTCCATATGAAAATCCATCATTGGCCACCCATTTCATGGTGATCTGCCCATCTATTACAAGTGATTTCTCAAGTAATTTATAGTGATCACAAATTAAGCTCCTTTTCTCGATTAGACGCTTAGTTTACGAGATAATCGCATTTAAAGATTTCCATATAAAAATCCACCATTGCCCACCCATTTCATAGTGATATCCCTACAAATTAAGCTCCTTTTTGCGATTAGACGAGATAATCGCATTTAAAAATTTCCATATGAAAATCCAGCATTGCCCACCCATTTCATAGTGATATCCCCATATAATTCATGGGATTTCCTACTTATTTCATAGTGATCACAAATTAAGCTCCTTTTTGCGATTAGACGCTTAGTTTACGAGATAATCGCATTTAAAGATTTCCATATGAAAATCCAGCATTGCTCACCCATTTCATAGTGATATCCCCATATAATTCATGGGATTTCCTACTTATTTCATAGAGATCACAAATTAAGCTCCTTTTTGCGATTAGACGCTTAGTTTACGAGATAATCGCATTTAAAGATTTCCATATGAAAATCCACCATTGCCCACCCATTTCATAGTGATATCCCCATATAATTCATGGGATTTCCTACTTATTTCATAGTGATCACAAATTAAGCTCCTTTTTGCGATTAGACGCTTAGTTTACAAGATAATCGCATTTAAGATTTCCATATGAAAATCCAGCATTGCTCACCCATTTCATAGTGATATCCCCATATAATTCATGGGATTTCCTACATATTTCATAGTGATCACAAATTAAGCTCCTTTTTGCGATTAGACGCTTAGTTTACGAGATAATCGCATTTAAAGATTTCCATATAAAAATCCACATTGCCCACCCGTTTCATAGTGATATCCCCATATAATTCATGGGATTTCCTACTTATTTCATAGTGATCACAAATTAAGCTCCTTTTTGCGATTAGACGCTAAGTTTACGAGATAATCGCATTTAAAGATTTCCATATAAATCCACCATTGCCCACCCATTTTATAGTGATATCCCCATATAATTCATGGGATTTCCTACTTATTTCATAGTGATCACAAATTAAGCTCCTTTTTGCGATTAGACGCTTAGTTTACGAGATAATCGCATTTAAAGATTTCCATATGAAATCCATCATTGGCCACCCATTTCATGGTGATCTGCCCATCTATTACAAGTGATTTCTCAAGTAATTTATAGTGATCACAAATTAAGCTCCTTTTCTCGATTAGACGCTTAGTTTACGAGATAATCGCATTTAAAGATTTCCATATGAAAATCCACATTGCCCACCCATTTCATAGTGATATCCCCATATAATTCATGGGATTTCCTACTTATTTCATAGTGATCACAAATTAAGCTCCTTTTGCGATTAGACGCTTAGTTTACAAGATAATCGCATTTAAAGATTTCCATATGAAAATCCAGCATTGCTCACCCATTTCATAGTGATATCCCCATATAATTCATGGGATTTCCTACTTATTTCATAGTGATCACAAATTAAGCTCCTTTTTGCGATTAGACGCTTAGTTTACGAGATAATCGCATTTAAAGATTTCCATATGAAAATCCAGCATTGCCCACCCATTTCATAATGATATGATCACAAATTAAGCTCCTTTTTGCGATTAGACGCTTAGTTTACGAGATAATCGCATTTAAAGATTTCCATATGAAAATCCAGCATTGCCCACCCATTTCATAATGATATCCCCATATAATTCATGGGATTTCCTACATATTTCATAGTGATCACAAATTAAGCTCCTTTTTGCGATTAGACGCTTAGTTACGAGATATCGCATTTAAAGATTTCCATATAAAAATCCACCATTGCCCACCCGTTTCATAGTGATATCCCCATATAATTCATGGGATTTCCTACTTATTTCATAGTGATCACAAATTAAGCTCCTTTTTGCGATTAGACGCTAAGTTTACGAGATAATCGCATTTAAAGATTTCCATATAAAAATCCACCATTGCCCCACCCATTTTATAGTGATATCCCCATATAATTCATGGGATTTCCTACATATTCATAGTGATCACAAATTAAGCTCCTTTTTGCGATTAGACGCTTAGTTTACGAGATAATCGCATTTAAAGATTTCCATATGAAAATCCACCATTGCCCACCCGTTTCATAGTGATATCCCCATATAATTCATGGGATTTCCTACTTATTTCATAGTGATCACAATTAAGCTCCTTTTTGCGATTAGACGCTAAGTTTACGAGATAATCGCATTTAAAGATTTCCATATAAAAATCCACCATTGCCCACCCATTTTATAGTGATATCCCCATATAATTCATGGGATTTCCTTCTTATTTCATAGTGATCACAAATTAAGCTCCTTTTTGCGATTAGACGCTTAGTTTACGAGATAATCGCATTTAAAGATTTCCATATGAAAATCCATCATTGGCCACCCATTTCATGGTGATCTGCCCATCTATTACAAGTGATTTCTCAAGTAATTTATAGTGATCACAAATTAAGCTCCTTTTCTCGATTAGACGCTTAGTTTACGAGATAATCGCATTTAAAGATTTCCATATAAAAATCCACATTGCCCACCCATTTCATAGTGATATCCCTACAAATTAAGCTCCTTTTTGCGATTAGACGAGATAATCGCATTTAAAAATTTCCATATGAAAATCCAGCATTGCCCACCCATTTCATAGTGATATCCCCATATAATTCATGGATTTCCTACTTATTTCATAGTGATCACAAATTAAGCTCCTTTTTGCGATTAGACGCTTAGTTTACGAGATATCGCATTTAAAGATTTCCATATGAAAATCCAGCATTGCTCACCCATTCATAGTGATATCCCCATATAATTCATGGGATTTCCTACTTATTTCATAGAGATCACAAATTAAGCTCCTTTTTGCGATTAGACGCTTAGTTTACGAGATAATCGCATTAAAGATTTCCATATGAAAATCCACCATTGCCCACCCATTTCATAGTGATATCCCATATAATTCATGGGGATTTCCTACTTATTTCATAGTGATCACAAATTAAGCTCCTTTTTGCGATTAGACGCTTAGTTTACAGATAATCGCATTAAAGATTTCCATATGAAAATCCAGCATTGCTCACCCATTTCATAGTGATATCCCCATATAATTCATGGGATTTCCTACTTATTTCATAGTGATCACAAATTAAGCTCCTTTTTGCGATTAGACGCTTAGTTTACGAGATAATCGCATTTAAAGATTTCCATATGAAAATCCAGCATTGCCCACCCATTTCATAATGATATGATCACAAATTAAGCTCCTTTTTGCGATTAGACGCTTAGTTACGAGATAATCGCATTTAAAGATTTCCATATGAAAATCCAGCATTGCCCACCCATTCATAATGATATCCCCATATAATTCATGGGATTTCCTACATATTTCATAGTGATCACAAATTAAGCTCCTTTTTGCGATTAGACGCTTAGTTTACGAGATAATCGCATTTAAAGATTTCCATATAAAAATCCACATTGCCCACCCATTTTATAGTGATATCCCCCATATAATTCATGGGATTTCCTACTTATTTCATAGTGATCACAAATTAAGCTCCTTTTTGCGATTGGACGCTTAGTTTACGAGATAATCGCATTTAAAGATTTCCATATGAAAATCCATCATTGGCCACCCATTTCATGGTGATCTGCCCATCTATTACAAGTGATTTCTCAAGTAATTTATAGTGATCACAAATTAAGCTCCTTTTCTCGATTAGACGCTTAGTTTACGAGATAATCGCATTTTAAAGATTTCCATATGAAAATCCACCATTGCCCACCCGTTTCATAGTTGATATCCCATATAATTCATGGGATTTCTACTATTTCATAGTGATCACAAATTAAGCTCCTTTTTGCGATTAGACGCTAAGTTTACGAGATAATCGCATTTAAAAATTTCCATATGAAAATCCAGCATTGCCCACCCATTTCATAGTGATATCCCCATATAATTCATGGGATTTCCTACATATTTCATAGTGATCACAAATTAAGCTCCTTTTTGCGATTGGACGCTTAGTTTACGAGATAATCGCATTAAAGATTTGAATATGAAAATCCAGCATTGCCCACCCATTTCATAATGATTATCCCCATATAATTCATGGGATTTCCTACATATTTCATAGTGATCACAAATTAAGCTCCTTTTTGCGATTAGACGCTTAGTTTACGAGATAATCGCATTTAAAGATTTGAATATGAAAATCCACCATTGCCCACCCATTTCATAATGATATCCCCATATAATTCATGGGATTTCCTACATATTTCATAGTGATCACAAATTAAGCTCCTTTTTGCGATTAGACGCTTAGTTTACGAGATAATCGCATTTAAAGATTTATCCCCATCATAGTGATTATCCCCATATAATTCATGGGATTTCCTACATATTTCATAGTGATCACAAATTAAGCTCCTTTTTGCGATTAGACGCTTAGTTTACGAGATAATCGCATTTAAAGATTTCCATATGAAAATCCAGCATTGCTCACCCATTTCATAATGATATCCCCGTATAATTCATGGGATTTCCTACTTATTTCATAGTGATCACAAATTAAGCTCCTTTTTGCGATTAGACGCTTAGTTTACGAGATAATCGCATTTAAAGATTTCCATATGAAAATCCAGCATTGCCCACCATTTCATAATGATATCCCCATATAATTCATGGGATTTCCTACATCATAGTGATCACAAATTAAGCTCCTTTTTGCGATTAGACGCTTAGTTTACGAGATAATCGCATTTAAAGATTTCCATATAAAAATCCACCATTTGCCCACCCATTTCATAGTGATATCCCTACAAATTAAGCTCCTTTTTGCGATTAGACGAGATAATCGCATTTAAAGATTTCCATATGAAAATCCACCATTGCCCACCCATTTCATAGTGATATCCCCATATAATTCATGGGATTTCCTACATATTTCATAGTGATCACAAATTAAGCTCCTTTTTGCGATTAGACGCTTAGTTTACGAGATAATCGCATTTAAAGATTTCCATATGAAAATCCAGCATTGCCCACCCATTTCATAATGATATCCCATATAATTCATGGGATTTCCTACATATTTCATAGTGATCACAAATTAAGCTCCTTTTTGCGATTAGACGCTTAGTTTACGAGATAATCGCATTAAAGGTTTCCATATGAAAATCCACATTGCCCACCCATTTCATAGTGATATCGCCATATAATTCATGGGATTTCCTACTTATTTCATAGTGATCACAAATTAAGCTCCTTTTTGCGATTAGACGCTTAGTTTACGAGATAATCGCATTTAAAGATTTTCATATGAAAATCCAGCATTGCCCACCCATTTCATAGTGATATCCCCATATAAATCATGGGATTTCCTACATATTTTATAGTGATCACAAATTAAGCTCCTTTTTGCGATTAGACGCTTAGTTTACGAGATAATCGCATTTAAAGATTTCCATATAAAAATCCACCATTGCCCACCCGTTTCATAGTGATATCCCCATATAATTCATGGGATTTTCTACTTATTTCATAGTGATCACAAATTAAGCTCCTTTTTGCGATTAGACGCTTAGTTTACGAGATAATCGCATTTAAAGATTTCCATATAAAAATTAACCATTGCCCACCCATTTCATAGTGATATCCCCATATAATTCATGGGATTTCCTACTTATTTCATAGTGATCACAAATTAAGCTCCTTTTTGCGATTAGACGCTTAGTTTACGAGATAATCGCATTTAAAGATTTCCATATGAAAATCCAGCATTGCCACCCGTTTCATAATGATATCCCCATATAATTCATGGGATTTCCTACATATTTCATAGTGATCACAATTAAGCTCTTTTTGCGATTAGACGCTTAGTTTACAAGATAATCGCATTTAAAGATTTCCATATGAAAATCCAGCATTGCCCACCCATTTCATAGTGATATCCCCATATAATTCATGGAATTTCCTACTTATTTCATAGTGATCACAAATTAAGCTCCTTTTTGCGATTAGACGCTTAGTTTACGAGATAATCGCATTTAAAGACTTCCATATGAAAATCCAGCATTGCCCACCCATTTCATAATGATATCCCCATATAATTCATGGGATTTCCTACATATTTCATAGTGATCACAAATTAAGCTCCTTTTTGCGATTAGACGCTTAGTTTACGAGACAATCGCATTGAAAGATTTCCATATGAAAATCCACCATTGCCACCCGTTTCATAGTGATATCCCCATATAATTCATGGGATTTCCTACATATTTCATAGTGATCACAAATTAAGCTCCTTTTTGCGATTAGACGCTTAGTTTACGAGATAATCGCATTAAAAGATTTCCATATGAAAATCCACCATTGCTCACCCGTTTCATAGTGATATCCCCATATAATTCATGGGATTTCCTACTTATTTCATAGTGATCACAAATTAAGCTCCTTTTTGCGATTAGACGCTTAGTTTACGAGATAATCGCATTTAAAGATTTCCATATGAAAATCCAGCATTGCCCACCCATTTCATAATGATATCCCCATATAATTCATGGGATTTCCTACATATTTCATAGTGATCACAAATTAAGCTCCTTTTTGCGATTAGACGCTTAGTTTACGAGATAATCGCATTTAAAGATTTCCATATGAAAATCCACCATTGCTCACCCGTTTCATAGTGATATCCCCATATAATTCATGGGATTTCCTACATATTTCATAGTGATCACAAATTAAGCTCCTTTTTGCGATTAGACGCTTAGTTTACGAGATAATCGCATTTAAAGATTTCCATATGAAAATCCAGCATTGCCCACCCATTTCATAATGATATCCCCATATAATTCATGGGATTTCCTACATATTTCATAGTGATCACAAATTAAGCTCCTTTTTGCGATTAGACGCTTAGTTTACGAGATAATCGCATTTAAAGATTTCCATATGAAAATCCAGCATTGCCCACCCATTTCATAGTGATATCCCCATATAATTCATGGGATTTCCTACTTATTTCATAGTGATCACAAATTAAGCTCCTTTTTGCGATTAGACGCTAAGTTTACGAGATAATCGCATTTAAAAATTTCCATATGAAAATCCAGCATTGCCCACCCATTTCATAGTGATATCCCCATATAATTCATGGGATTTCCTACATATTTCATAGTGATCACAAATTAAGCTCCTTTTTGCGATTAGACGCTTAGTTTACGAGATAATCGCATTTAAAGATTTCCATATAAAAATTAACCATTGCCCACCCATTTCATAGTGATATCCCCATATAATTCATGGGATTTCCTACTTATTTCATAGTGATCACAAATTAAGCTCCTTTTTGCGATTAGACGCTTAGTTTACGAGATAATCGCATTTAAAGATTTCCATATGAAAATCCAGCATTGCCCACCCGTTTCATAATGATATCCCCATATAATTCATGGGATTTCCTACATATTTCATAGTGATCACAAAGTGATTTTTGCAATTAGACGCTTAGTTTACGAGATAATCGCATTTAAAGATTTCCATATGAAAATCCAGCATTGCCCACCCATTTCATAGTGATATCCCCATATAATTCATGGGATTTCCTACTTATTTCATAGTGATCACAAATTAAGCTCCTTTTTGCGATTAGACGCTTAGTTTACGAGATAATCGCATTTAAAGATTTCCATATGAAAATCCACCATTGCCCACCCGTTTCATAGTGATATCCCCATATAATTCATGGGATTTCCTACATATTTCATAGTGATCACAAATTAAGCTCCTTTTTGCGATTAGACGCTTAGTTTACGAGATAATCGCATTTAAAGATTTCCATATGAAAATCCAGCATTGCCCACCCATTTCATAATGATATCCCCATATAATTCATGGGATTTCCTACTTATTTCATAGTGATCACAAATTAAGCTCCTTTTTGCGATTAGACGCTTAGTTTACGAGATAATCGCATTTAAAGATTTCCATATGAAAATCCAGCATTGCCCACCCATTTCATAGTGATATCCCCATATAATTCATGGGATTTCCTACTTATTTCATAGTGATCACAAATTAAGCTCCTTTTTGCGATTAGACGCTTAGTTTACGAGATAATCGCATTTAAAGATTTCCCTATGAAAATCCAGCATTGCCCACCCATTTCATAATGATATCCCCATATAATTCATTTGATTTCCTACATATTTGATAGTGATCACAAATTAAGCTCCTTTTTGCGATTAGACGCTTAGTTTACGAGATAATCGCACTTAAAGATTTCCATATGTAAATCCAGCATTGCCCACCCATTTCATAATGATATCCCCATATAATTCATGGGATTTCCTACATATTTCATAGTGATCACAAATTAAGCTCCTTTTTGCGATTAGACGCTTAGTTTACGAGATAATCGCATTTAAAGATTTCCATATAAAAATCCAGCATTGCCCACCCATTTCATAATGATATCCCCATATAATTCATGGGATTTCCTACTTATTTCATAGTGATCACAAATTAAGCTCCTTTTTGCGATTAGACGCTTAGTTTACGAGATAATCGCATTTAAAGATTTCCATATGAAAATCCACCATTGCCCACCCATTTCATAGTGATATCCCCATATAATTCATGGGATTTCCTACTTATTTCATAGTGATCACAAATTAAGCTCCTTTTTGCGATTAGACGCTTAGTTTACGAGATAATCGCATTTAAAGATTTTCATATGAAAATCCACCATTGCCCACCCGTTTCATAGTGATATCCCCATATAATTCATGGGATTTTCTACTTATTTCATAGTGATCACAAATTAAGCTCCTTTTTGCGATTAGACGCTTAGTTTACGAGATAATCGCATTTAAAGATTTCCATATGAAAATCCAGCATAGGGATTTCCTACATATTTCATAGTGATCACAAATTAAGCTCCTTTTTGCGATTAGACGCTTAGTTTACGAGATAATCGCATTTAAAGATTTCCATATGAAAATCCAGCATAGGGATTTCCTACATATTTCATAGTGATCACAAATTAAGCTCCTTTTTGCGATTAGACGCTTAGTTTACGAGATAATCGCATTTAAAGATTTCCATATGAAAATCCAGCATTGCTCACCCATTTCATAGTGATATCCCCATATAATTCATGGGATTTCCTACATATTTCATAGTGATCACAAATTAAGCTCCTTTTTGCGATTAGACGCTTAGTTTACGAGATAATCGCATTTAAAGATTTCCATATGAAAATCCAGCATTGCCCACCCATTTCATAATGATATCCCCATATAATTCATGGGATTTCCTACATATTTCATAGTGATCACAAATTAAGCTCCTTTTTGCGATTAGACGCTTAGTTTACGAGATAATCGCATTTAAAGATTTCCATATGAAAATCCACCATTGCCCACCCGTTTCATAGTGATATCCCCATGTAATTCATGGGATTTCCTACTTATTTCATAGTGATCACAAATTAAGCTCCTTTTTGCGATTAGATGCTTAGTTTACGAGATAATCGCATTTAAAGATTTCCATATGAAAATCCACCATTGCCCACCCGTTTCATAGTGATATCCCCATATAATTCATGGGATTTCCTACTTATTTCATAGTGATCACAAATTAAGCTCCTTTTTGCGATTAGACGCTTAGTTTACGAGATAATCGCATTTAAAGATTTCCATATGAAAATCCAGCATAGGGATTTCCTACATATTTCATAGTGATCACAAATTAAGCTCCTTTTTGCGATTAGACGCTTAGTTTACGAGATAATCGCATTTAAAGATTTCCATATGAAAATCCAGCATTGCTCACCCATTTCATAGTGATATCCCCATATAATTCATGGGATTTCCTACTTATTTCATAGTGATCACAAATTAAGCTCCTTTTTGCGATTAGACGCTTAGTTTACGAGATAATCGCATTTAAAGATTTCCATATGAAAATCCACCATTGCCCACCCATTTCATAATGATATCCCCATATAATTCATGGGATTTCCTACATATTTCATAGTGATCACAAATTAAGCTCCTTTTTGCGATTAGACGCTTAGTTTAGAGGTAATCGCATTTAAAGATTTCCATATGAAAATCCAGCATTGCCCCCCCGTTTCATAGTGATATCCCCATGTAATTCATGGGATTTCCTACTTATTTCATAGTGATCACAAATTAAGCTCCTTTTTGCGATTAGACGCTTAGTTTACGAGATAATCGCATTTAAAGATTTCCATATGAAAATCCAGCATTGCTCACCCATTTCATAGTGATATCCCCATATAATTCATGGGATTTCCTACATATTTTATAGTGATCACAAATTAAGCTCCTTTTTGCGATTAGACGCTTAGTTTACGAGATAATCGCATTTAAAGATTTCCATATGAAAATCCAGCATTGCTCACCCATTTCATAGTGATATCCCCATATAATTCATGGGATTTCCTACATATTTCATAGTGATCACAAAGTGATTTTTGCAATTAGACGCTTAGTTTACGAGATAATCGCATTTAAAGATTTCCATATGAAAATCCAGCATTTGCCATCCGTTTCATAGTGATATCCCCATATAATTCATGGGATTTCCTACTTATTTCATAGTGATCACAAATTAAGCTCCTTTTTGCGATTAGACGCTTAGTTTACGAGATAATCGCATTTAAAGATTTCCATATGAAAATCCAGCATTGCTCACCCATTTCATAATGATATCCCCATATAATTCATGGGATTTCCTACATATTTCATAGTGATCACAAAGTGATTTTTGCAATTAGACGCTTAGTTTACGAGATAATCGCATTTAAAGATTTCCATATGAAAATCCAGCATTTGCCATCCGTTTCATAGTGATATCCCCATATAATTCATGGGATTTCCTACTTATTTCATAGTGATCACAAATTAAGCTCCTTTTTGCGATTAGACACTTAGTTTACGAGATAATCGCATTTAAAGATTTCCATATAAAAATACAGCATTGCCCACCCATTTCATAATGATATCCCCATATAATTCATGGGATTTCCTACATATTTCATAGTGATCACAAATTAAGCTCCTTTTTGCGATTAGACGCTTAGTTTACGAGACAATCGCATTGAAAGATTTCCATATGAAAATCCACCATTGCCCACCCGTTTCATAGTGATATCCCCATATAATTCATGGGATTTCCTACATATTTCATAGTGATCACAAATTAAGCTCCTTTTTGCGATTAGACGCTTAGTTTACGAGATAATCGCATTTAAAGATTTCCATATGAAAATCCACCATTGCCCACCCGTTTCATAGTGATATCCCCATATAATTCATGGGATTTTCTACTTATTTCATAGTGATCACAAATAAAGCTCCTTTTTGCGATTAGACGCTTAGTTTACGAGATAATCGCATTTAAAGATTTCCATATGAAAATCCAGCATTGCCCACCCATTTCATAATGATATCCCCATATAATTCATGGGATTTCCTACATATTTCATAGTGATCACAAATTAAGCTCCTTTTTGCGATTAGACGCTTAGTTTACGAGATAATCGCATTTAAAGATTTCCATATGAAAATCCAGCATTGCCCACCCATTTCATAGTGATATCCCCATATAATACATGGGATTTCCTACTTATTTCATAGTGATCACAAATTAAGCTCCTTTTTGCGATTAGACGCTTAGTTTACGAGATAATCGCATTTAAAGATTTCCATATGAAAATCCAGCATTGCCCACCCATTTCATAATGATATCCCCATATAATTCATGGGATTTCCTACATATTTCATAGTGATCACAAATTAAGCTCCTTTTTGCGATTAGACGCTTAGTTTACGAGATAATCGCATTTAAAGATTTCCATATGAAAATCCAGCATAGGGATTTCCTACATATTTCATAGTGATCACAAATTAAGCTCCTTTTTGCGATTAGACGCTTAGTTTACGAGATAATCGCATTTAAAGATTTCCATATGAAAATCCACCATTGCCCACCCATTTCATATTGATATCCCCATATAATTCATGGGATTTCCTACTTATTTCATAGTGATCACAAATTAAGCTCCTTTTTGCGATTAGACGCTTAGTTTACAAGATAATCGCATTTAAAGATTTCCATATGAAAATCCAGCATTGCTCACCCATTTCATAGTGATATCCCCATATAATTCATGGGATTTCCTACTTATTTCATAGTGATCACAAATTAAGCTCCTTTTTGCGATTAGACGCTTAGTTTACGAGATAATCGCATTTAAAGATTTCCATATGAAAATCCATCATTGGCCACCCATTTCATGGTGATCTGCCCATCTATTACAAGTGATTTCTCAAGTAATTTATAGTGATCACAAATTAAGCTCCTTTTCTCGATTAGACGCTTAGTTTACGAGATAATCGCATTTAAAGGTTTCCATATGAAAATCCACCATTGCCCACCCGTTTCATAGTGATATCCCCATATAATTCATGGGATTTCCTACTTATTTCATAGTGATCACAAATTAAGCTCCTTTTTGCGATTAGACGCTAAGTTTACGAGATAATCGCATTTAAAGATTTCCATATGAAAATCCATCATTGGCCACCCATTTCATGGTGATCTGCCCATCTATTACAAGTGATTTCTCAAGTAATTTATAGTGATCACAAATTAAGCTCCTTTTCTCGATTAGACGCTTAGTTTACGAGATAATCGCATTTAAAGATTTCCATATGAAAATCCACCATTGCCCACCCGTTTCATAGTGATATCCCCATATAATTCATGGGATTTCCTACTTATTTCATAGTGATCACAAATTAAGCTCCTTTTTGCGATTAGACGCTAAGTTTACGAGATAATCGCATTTAAAGATTTCCATATGAAAATCCAGCATTGCCCACCCATTTCATAATGATATCCCCATATAATTTATGGGATTTCCTACATATTTCATAGTGATCACAAATTAAGCTCCTTTTTGCGATTAGACGCTTAGTTTACGAGATAATCGCATTTAAAGATTTCCATACGAAAATCCACCATTGCCCACCCATTTTATAGTGATATCCCCATATAATTCATGGGATTTCCTACTTATTTCATAGTGATCACAAATTGAGCTCCTTTTTGCGATTAGACGCTTAGTTTACGAGATAATCGCATTTAAAGATTTCCATATTAAAATCCACCATTGCCCACCCATTTCATAGTGATATCCCCATATAATTCATGGGATTTCCTACATATTTCATAGTGATCACAAATTAAGCTCCTTTTTGCGATTAGACGCTTAGTTTACGAGATAATCGCATTTAAAGATTTCCATATGAAAATCCACCATTGCCCACCCATTTCATAGTGATATCCCCATATAATTCATGGGATTTCCTACTTATTTCATAGTGATCACAAATTAAGCTCCTTTTTGCGATTAGACGCTTAGTTTACGAGATAATCGCATTTAAAGATTTCCATATGAAAATCCAGCATTGCTCACCCATTTCATAGTGATATCCCCATATAATTCATGGGATTTCCTACATATTTCATAGTGATCACAAAGTGATTTTTGCAATTAGACGCTTAGTTTACGAGATAATCGCATTTAAAGATTTCCATATGAAAATCCAGCATTTGCCATCCGTTTCATAGTGATATCCCCATATAATTCATGGGATTTCCTACATATTTCATAGTGATCACAAAGTGATTTTTGCAATTAGACGCTTAGTTTACGAGATAATCGCATTTAAAGATTTCCATATGAAAATCCAGCATAGGGATTTCCTACATATTTCATAGTGATCACAAATTAAGCTCCTTTTTGCGATTAGACGCTTAGTTTACGAGATAATCGCATTTAAAGATTTCCATATGAAAATCCAGCATTGCTCACCCATTTCATAGTGATATCCCCATATAATTCATGGGATTTCCTACTTATTTCATAGTGATCACAAATTAAGCTCCTTTTTGCGATTAGACGCTTAGTTTACGAGATAATCGCATTTAAAGATTTCCATATGAAAATCCACCATTGCCCACCCATTTCATAATGATATCCCCATATAATTCATGGGATTTCCTACATATTTCATAGTGATCACAAATTAAGCTCCTTTTTGCGATTAGACGCTTAGTTTAGAGGTAATCGCATTTAAAGATTTCCATATGAAAATCCAGCATTGCCCACCCGTTTCATAGTGATATCCCCATGTAATTCATGGGATTTCCTACTTATTTCATAGTGATCACAAATTAAGCTCCTTTTTGCGATTAGACGCTTAGTTTACGAGATAATCGCATTTAAAGATTTCCATATGAAAATCCAGCATTGCTCACCCATTTCATAGTGATATCCCCATATAATTCATGGGATTTCCTACATATTTCATAGTGATCACAAATTAAGCTCCTTTTTGCGATTAGACGCTTAGTTTACGAGATAATCGCATTTAAAGATTTCCATATGAAAATCCAGCATTGCTCACCCATTTCATAGTGATATCCCCATATAATTCATGGGATTTCCTACATATTTCATAGTGATCACAAAGTGATTTTTGCAATTAGACGCTTAGTTTACGAGATAATCGCATTTAAAGATTTCCATATGAAAATCCAGCATTTGCCATCCGTTTCATAGTGATATCCCCATATAATTCATGGGATTTCCTACTTATTTCATAGTGATCACAAATTAAGCTCCTTTTTGCGATTAGACGCTTAGTTTACGAGATAATCGCATTTAAAGATTTCCATATGAAAATCCAGCATTGCTCACCCATTTCATAATGATATCCCCATATAATTCATGGGATTTCCTACATATTTCATAGTGATCACAAAGTGATTTTTGCAATTAGACGCTTAGTTTACGAGATAATCGCATTTAAAGATTTCCATATGAAAATCCAGCATTTGCCATCCGTTTCATAGTGATATCCCCATATAATTCATGGGATTTCCTACTTATTTCATAGTGATCACAAATTAAGCTCCTTTTTGCGATTAGACGCTTAGTTTACGAGACAATCGCATTGAAAGATTTCCATATGAAAATCCACCATTGCCCACCCGTTTCATAGTGATATCCCCATATAATTCATGGGATTTCCTACATATTTCATAGTGATCACAAATTAAGCTCCTTTTTGCGATTAGACGCTTAGTTTACGAGATAATCGCATTTAAAGATTTCCATATGAAAATCCACCATTGCCCACCCGTTTCATAATGATATCCCCATATAATTCATGGGATTTCCTACATATTTCATAGTGATCACAAAGTGATTTTTGCAATTAGACGCTTAGTTTACGAGATAATCGCATTTAAAGATTTCCATATGAAAATCCAGCATTTGCCATCCGTTTCATAGTGATATCCCCATATAATTCATGGGATTTCCTACTTATTTCATAGTGATCACAAATTAAGCTCCTTTTTGCGATTAGACGCTTAGTTTACGAGATAATCGCATTTAAAGATTTCCATATGAAAATCCACCATTGCCCACCCGTTTCATAATGATATCCCCATATAATTCATGGGATTTCCTACATATTTCATAGTGATCACAAAGTGATTTTTGCAATTAGACGCTTAGTTTACGAGATAATCGCATTTAAAGATTTCCATATGAAAATCCAGCATTTGCCATCCGTTTCATAGTGATATCCCCATATAATTCATGGGATTTCCTACATATTTCATAGTGATCACAAATTAAGCTCCTTTTTGCGATTAGACGCTTAGTTTACGAGATAATCGCATTTAAAGATTTCCATATGAAAATCCACCATTGCCCACCCGTTTCATAATGATATCCCCATATAATTCATGGGATTTCCTACATATTTCATAGTGATCACAAAGTGATTTTTGCAATTAGACGCTTAGTTTACGAGATAATCGCATTTAAAGATTTCCATATGAAAATCCAGCATTTGCCATCCGTTTCATAGTGATATCCCCATATAATTCATGGGATTTCCTACTTATTTCATAGTGATCACAAATTAAGCTCCTTTTTGCGATTAGACGCTTAGTTTACGAGACAATCGCATTGAAAGATTTCCATATGAAAATCCACCATTGCCCACCCGTTTCATAGTGATATCCCCATATAATTCATGGGATTTCCTACATATTTCATAGTGATCACAAATTAAGCTCCTTTTTGCGATTAGACGCTTAGTTTACGAGATAATCGCATTTAAAGATTTCCATATGAAAATCCAGCATTGCTCACCCATTTCATAATGATATCCCCATATAATTCATGGGATTTCCTACATATTTCATAGTGATCACAAAGTGATTTTTGCAATTAGACGCTTAGTTTACGAGATAATCGCATTTAAAGATTTCCATATGAAAATCCAGCATTTGCCATCCGTTTCATAGTGATATCCCCATATAATTCATGGGATTTCCTACTTATTTCATAGTGATCACAAATTAAGCTCCTTTTTGCGATTAGACACTTAGTTTACGAGATAATCGCATTTAAAGATTTCCATATAAAAATACAGCATTGCCCACCCATTTCATAATGATATCCCCATATAATTCATGGGATTTCCTACATATTTCATAGTGATCACAAATTAAGCTCCTTTTTGCGATTAGACGCTTAGTTTACGAGACAATCGCATTGAAAGATTTCCATATGAAAATCCACCATTGCCCACCCGTTTCATAGTGATATCCCCATATAATTCATGGGATTTCCTACATATTTCATAGTGATCACAAATTAAGCTCCTTTTTGCGATTAGACGCTTAGTTTACGAGATAATCGCATTTAAAGATTTCCATATGAAAATCCACCATTGCCCACCCGTTTCATAGTGATATCCCCATATAATTCATGGGATTTTCTACTTATTTCATAGTGATCACAAATAAAGCTCCTTTTTGCGATTAGACGCTTAGTTTACGAGATAATCGCATTTAAAGATTTCCATATGAAAATCCAGCATTGCCCACCCATTTCATAATGATATCCCCATATAATTCATGGGATTTCCTACATATTTCATAGTGATCACAAATTAAGCTCCTTTTTGCGATTAGACGCTTAGTTTACGAGATAATCGCATTTAAAGATTTCCATATGAAAATCCAGCATTGCCCACCCATTTCATAGTGATATCCCCATATAATACATGGGATTTCCTACTTATTTCATAGTGATCACAAATTAAGCTCCTTTTTGCGATTAGACGCTTAGTTTACGAGATAATCGCATTTAAAGATTTCCATATGAAAATCCAGCATTGCCCACCCATTTCATAATGATATCCCCATATAATTCATGGGATTTCCTACATATTTCATAGTGATCACAAATTAAGCTCCTTTTTGCGATTAGACGCTTAGTTTACGAGATAATCGCATTTAAAGATTTCCATATGAAAATCCAGCATAGGGATTTCCTACATATTTCATAGTGATCACAAATTAAGCTCCTTTTTGCGATTAGACGCTTAGTTTACGAGATAATCGCATTTAAAGATTTCCATATGAAAATCCACCATTGCCCACCCATTTCATATTGATATCCCCATATAATTCATGGGATTTCCTACTTATTTCATAGTGATCACAAATTAAGCTCCTTTTTGCGATTAGACGCTTAGTTTACAAGATAATCGCATTTAAAGATTTCCATATGAAAATCCACCATTGCCCACCCATTTCATAGTGATATCCCCATATAATTCATGGGATTTCCTACTTATTTCATAGTGATCACAAATTAAGCTCCTTTTTGCGATTAGACGCTTAGTTTACGAGATAATCGCATTTAAAGATTTCCATATGAAAATCCAGCATTGGCCACCCATTTCATAGTGATATCCCCATATAATACATGGGATTTCCTACTTATTTCATAGTGATCACAAATTAAGCTCCTTTTTGCGATAGACGCTTAGTTTACGAGATAATCGCATTTAAAGATTTCCATATGAAAATCCACCATTGCCCACCCGTTTCATAGTGATATCCCCATATAATTCATGGGATTTCCTACTTATTTCATAGTGATCACAAATTAAGCTCCTTTTTGCGATTAGACGCTTAGTTTACGAGATAATCGCATTTAAAGATTTCCATATGAAAATCCACCATTGCCCACCCGTTTCATAGTGATATCCCCATATAATTCATGGGATTTCCTACTTATTTCATAGTGATCACAAATTAAGCTCCTTTTTGCGATTAGACGCTTAGTTTACGAGATAATCGCATTTAAAGATTTCCATATGAAAATCCACCATTGCCCACCCGTTTCATAGTGATATCCCCATATAATTCATGGGATTTCCTACATATTTCATAGTGATCACAAATTAAGCTCGTTTTTGCGATTAGACGCTTAGTTTACGAGATAATCGCATTTAAAGATTTCCATATGAAAATCCAGCATTGCCCACCCATTTCATAGTGATATCCCCATATAATTCATGGGATTTCCTACATATTTCATAGTGATCACAAATTAAGCTCCTTTTTGCGATTAGACGCTTAGTTTACGAGATAATCGCATTTAAAGATTTCCATATGAAAATCCAGCATTGCCCACCCATTTCATAGTGATATCCCCATATAATTCATGGGATTTCCTACATATTTCATAGTGATCACAAATTAAGCTCCTTTTTGCGATTGGACGCTTAGTTTACGAGATAATCGCATTTAAAGATTTCCATATGAAAATCCAGCATTGCCTACCCATTTCATAATGATATCCCCATATAATTCATGGGATTTCCTACATATTTCATAGTGATCACAAATTAAGCTCCTTTTTGCGATTAGACGCTTAGTTTACGAGATAATCGCATTTAAAGATTTCCATATGAAAATCCACCATTGCCCACCCGTTTCATAGTGATATCCCCATATAATTCATGGGATTTCCTACATATTTCATAGTGATCACAAATTAAGCTCATTTTTGCGATTGGACGCTTAGTTTACGAGATAATCGCATTTAAAGATTTCCATATGAAAATCCAGCATTGCCCACCCATTTCATAGTGATATCCCCATATAATTCATGGGATTTCCTACATATTTCATTGCGATTGGACGCTTAGTTTACGAGATAATCGCATTTAAAGATTTCCATATGAAAATCCATCATTGGCCACCCATTTCATGGTGATCTGCCCATCTATTACAAGTGATTTCTCAAGTAATTTATAGTGATCACAAATTAAGCTCCTTTTCTCGATTAGACGCTTAGTTTACGAGATAATCGCATTTAAAGATTTGCATATGAAAATCCAGCATTGCTCACCCATTTCATAGTGATATCCCCATATAATACATGGGATTTCCTACTTATTTCATAGTGATCACAAATTAAGCTTCTTTTTGCGATTAGACGCTTAGTTTACGAGATAATCGCATTTAAAGATTTCCATATGAATATCCAGCATTGCCCACCCATTTCATAATGATATCCCCATATAATTCATGGGATTTCCTACATATTTCATAGTGATCACAAATTAAGCTCCTTTTTGCGATTAGACGCTTAGTTTACGAGATAATCGCATTTAAAGATTTCCATATGAAAACCCACCATTGCCCACCCGTTTCATAGTGATATCCCCATATAATTCATGGGATTTCCTACATATTTTCTAGTGATCACAAATTAAGCTCCTTTTTGCGATTAGACGCTTAGTTTACGAGATAATCGCATTTAAAGATTTCCATATGAAAACCCACCATTGCCCACCCGTTTCATAGTGATATCCCCATATAATTCATGGGATTTCCTACATATTTTCTAGTGATCACAAATTAAGCTCCTTTTTGCGATTAGACGCTTAGTTTACGAGATAATCGCATTTAAAGATTTCCATATGAAAACCCACCATTGCCCACCCGTTTCATAGTGATATCCCCATATAATTCATGGGATTTCCTACTTATTTCATAGTGATCACAAATTAAGCTCCTTTTTGCGATTAGACGCTTAGTTTACGAGATAATCGCATTTAAAGATTTCCATATGAAAACCCACCATTGCCCACCCGTTTCATAGTGATATCCCCATATAATTCATGGGATTTCCTACATATTTTCTAGTGATCACAAATTAAGCTCCTTTTTGCGATTAGACGCTTAGTTTACGAGATAATCGCATTTAAAGATTTCCATATGAAAACCCACCATTGCCCACCCGTTTCATAGTGATATCCCCATATAATTCATGGGATTTCCTACATATTTTCTAGTGATCACAAATTAAGCTCCTTTTTGCGATTAGACGCTTAGTTTACGAGATAATCGCATTTAAAGATTTCCATATGAAAATCCAGCATTGCCCACCCGTTTCATAGTGATATCCCCATATAATTCATGGGATTTCCTACTTATTTCATGGTGATCACAAATTAAGCTCCTTTTTGCGATTAGACGCTTAGTTTACGAGATAATCGCATTTAAAGATTTCCATATGTATAGAGGTGTGGTAGAGTGGACAGAGATGATTGTGTTGTAGTAGCGGGGGGAGTAGCGGGGAATCCTCTGATCGCTCTATTACCTCTCTCGTTGTTGTTATTAAAGGAAGTTGTGGACTGTATGGAATGCGTTGCGTGCAATTGTTCCGACTTGGATTCTATTTGCAAATTAGAGTCAAGTTAGAACTTAAATCGATATAATTTCTCAGTGTGTGAGAAATTATATGCAATTCAATTGGGCGGGATGAAATAAAGAAAATTGATAAGGTTTGGTTTAGAATTCAGTGGGTTTTATTGGAGTAATGAGATGCTCACCAGTTGAGATACGTCCGATAAGTGACCTCAATTTTGGTGTCGGACTTCCGTCCATAATTCATTTTACAAAAACAATTCTTTTTTATCCGTTTTTTACGGTTTTAGTACAATGGTTTAAATTGAGTGAAGTAACCATAAAATAACAATTCATTCACAATAGTGTTATGATACTACTTAGTACATGTAAAAATATAATAAAAACAATTCATTTCATTTCGTAAAAATATGGAAAAACGAAGTTTAGACATGCCGGCGGGCCGGAGTGGTGGCAGTGTGAGTGGCACAGAGCACTGACGCTAATGATTTTATGGCCTCCGAAAGAAGGTGCTGGTCTGGTACCGTTGTTTGTGATGTTGTTTCCGGTTGTTTTGCCTGATGTTGCTGACCCAGCTTACTTTGTTTCTGAGGTTTGCCTTTATGATGACGTTGTGGTAAGATATTCAACCTCGACCGTGCAGGTGCCTTCACTCGGGGATGCGGCTGATGCAGTAGCGTGTGGTGGTAGTGGCGACATCTTCTGCATGTGTTTTTCGATGTGCAATCACGAAATGTGTGACTCTTGGCCAGGCAGTTGATGCAGTAGTGATGTTTTCGCACAATGTCATTTCGCTCTATCGCCTCCATCCTCAGAAATCTCTTGCAAACTCGTAGGGAATGAAACTGCTTACACACGAGACACCGATATACATCCGAGTCCCTAGAACGATTGTCACGAGTTGCTCTGAAAGTTTTAGTGAGAAATTTAAAGATTAGTAGGTGCATTGTTCTTGATTGGTATATTGGCTAGATGGCTAGAAAAAAGGGGAATATATAGATGTGTTGAAAGAGTGAAATGAAATATAGAATATACATAAGTTTTTCACTATCTTGGTAAGGAAGATAACATAATTTGGCAATTGGGCGCGTAATTGTCCCGGTTGCTATTCGCACATCAGCTACACGAACATTATGGTCAGGACCATAGTAAGTCTTCTCGATTCGCCCGAGACGCCACTCGTTGGGAGGTAGTAAATCATCCATTACTACCACTAAATCGCCAATATTAAGGTTGGGAGTGGAATTTTTCCACTTATATCGCTTGTGAAGAGACTTTAGGTAGTCTTCCCTCCATCGGATGGCAAATTGATGGTGAATGGCTTTCAATTTCAACCATCGATTAATGAGCGATATGTTGTCTGAAGAAGGTTCGGGTAAGGCCATCATGGGAGCCCCTTTTAAAAAGTGGCCTGGAGTTAGTGCTGTTAAATCTTCGGGATCTTCCGACATTGCGGAGATTGGGCGTGAATTTAAGACACCTTCTATTCGAGCTAGAACTGTGGCAAATTGTTCAAAATCGAATTTATGAGAACCTGCAATTCTCTTGAAATGGTATTTAAAGCTTTTAACCGCGGCCTCCCAAAGGCCGCCCATGTGAGGAGCATGGGGTGGTATAAATTTCCACTCGATTCGATGCATGATATACTTCTGCGTTATATCAGAAGCAGTGGTTTTGAGGAAGTTGTTGAATTCTTTAAATAAAGACCTGCTAGCTCCGACGAAATTTCGACCATTGTCTGAAACGACACAATGGGGGAGCCCCCGCCTCCCGACAAAGCGAGCAAACGAGGCTTGAAAACAAGATGAAGACAAATCTGAGCACAACTCCAAATGAATGGCTTTGGTAGAGAAGCATATGAACACACAAACGTAGCCTTTCGTTAATGGGGATTTACGCAGGGATGAACTTTTCAGCTCAAATGGACCGGCAAAATCGATTCCTGTTGTGTGGAATGGTGGCGTAAATGTGCACCTTTCTGGTGGTAAGGGTCCCATTATTTGAGAGCACGGTTTGTGTTTAAAAATTAGGCATACTTTGCACTTGTGTATAATGCTTTTTACTCTTCGTTTTAGGCGTGATATGTAAAATTCTGTTTGTACCATCCTACACATGTGATTGCAATCAGCATGTGCGAGAAAATTGTGTAAATGGGAGAGGTACAAATAACAGAGTCTTGAGTTTCCAGGCATTATAATAGGGTGGCGTTCATTGTACGGAAGAGACGACTCCGACAGGCGCCCGTTGACGCGTAATACTTTTTCAGTATCTAGAAATGGATTCAACGTTTTTAATTCGCTTTTTTCTAAAACAGGTTTTGAATCGATAAGCGCATTATAGTCTGTTTCGAAATACCGGACCTGAGCCAATATTATTAATCGATTTTTTGTGAATTGAATTTCATTGTAGGTGAGATCTAATGAATCGTAATAAAAATTGTTTCTGTGGGATGCGTGAGTATTGTGAAAAAACCTAAATATATATGAAATTACTCTTAAAGCTTTGGTATATGATGAGAAACGTGATAAAATATCTACTTGTTCTGTACTAATAGCGAGCGATTGAATAGGTTTTATTGGTTCTTGACATTGTATTGAAATCATTTTTGGCCATGTTGAGGGCTGATTTGTTAGCCATGGCGGACCATTCCACCATAGCGAATTATTGTTAAGATCTACGGGTTTACAACCCCGAGTTCCCAGATCAGCTGGGTTATCGTGTGTTGGCACGTGTCTCCAGATTGCCTCTGGCACCATCTCGTGAATTTTAGCTGTGCGGTTGGCCACATAAGTTTCCCAGGACTGTGGCGGCTTGGATAACCAGCCAAGAACAATAGACGAATCGGTCCACAGGAATGTTTCGGTTATATTTAAGGTTAGAGTTGACTTAATGTAACATATTAATTTCGCTAGCAAGACCGCTCCATTAAGTTCTAGTCTTGGCAAGGGAACTGGCTGAATGGGTGCAACTTTGCTTTTTGCTACTAATAAATTAGAGAACACTACGTAATTCGAGTTCTGAACTCTTATGTATGCGCACGCGCAAAAGGCTGATTTTGATGAATCTGAAAAACCATGAAGTTGTACGTGATCGGTAGGGATATATTGAAGCCAGCGCGGAATAGACACGCTTTCCAATTGAGCTAAGTCAGCAATAAGCCGTTTCCATTCTTGGAGTGAATCTGAAATGATTTCATCATCGCAGTCGAGGCCCTCGAGCCATAAACGTTGCATAAGCAGTTTGGCTTTTATTATTACTGGAGTAATCCAACCAGCTGGATCAAATAATTGGGCTACAATTGAAAGTACTTTGCGTTTTGTTACCATTGAATCGATTTGTATGGGTCCAAATGTGTAACTGAAATTGTCAGTGAGTGCATTCCATTTTATTCCGAGCGTTTTCGTGGAACTTGTTTCATGGAAGCGTAGGAAATTCAGATCATACAAATCTTCTGGCTTCAAATGATATAGCAATTGAGGGTCGTTTGCAGTTATCTTTTTTAAGGGAAGGCCCGCTGATTGAAGTGTTTGTATTACCTCTTTTTGTAATTTGATAGTTTCATTTATGGTGAAACCCCCAGAAAGTATGTCATCGACATAAGTCTCTCTTCTTAAAACATTTGCGACTTGTGGGAATTCGGATTCTGAATCTGACGCTAATTGCAATAGCGTACGAATCGCGAGAAAAGGCGCGCAAGCTACACCGAATGTAACCGTTTTCAGTTCGTAGTCCTTTACAGGCGAATTTGGTTCGCTCTGAAACAAAATCTTCTGATATGCTCTGTCTGCTGGGTGTACCATGATTTGACGATACATCTTCTGTATGTCTCCACAGAATACATACTTGTACTTTCTCCAGTTAAGTATTATAGAAATCAGTTCAGTTTGCAGTGTTGGTCCCGTATAGAGTACATCGTTGAGAGAGAATCCTGACTTAGATTTGCGTGAAGCGTTAAATACTACTCTAACTTTGGTACTCTTGTGTTCTGGTCGCACGACTGCGTGATGTGGAAGGTAGAATGATTTGAAACTGCCATCCGATACAATTTCCCGAGATGAGGATTCTTCCATATGATCTAGAGAAATGTATTCATCTAGAACCGCCTTGTATTCTCTCTGCAGTTCTTCATTTTTTGACAAATTTTGTTCCATTCTGGCGTATTGACCCAGTGCTGTGAAACGAGACGAACCGATAAAAACTGATTTTGGAAATTCTTGTTTAAATGGCAGTCGTACAACGTACCTGCCATCGGCTTGACGTGTGGTCGTTTTTTGATAGAATTCTTCGCAGAATTTGTCTTCTGGCGAAGTTAGGATTGGGACTGGCATTTCCTCTTGTTCCCAAAACTTTCGTAAAATATTATGAAGTGCTAAATTTTCTGACGTAATAACATTTGTTGTGAAAGATTGTACCGGTTGGGTTTTCATTGGACCACTAAGTACCCATCCGAATACTGTGTTGTATGCGGAAGTATCGCCACAAATGTTTTTCTTAATGCCCTCTAGATTAAGAAATCGCTCTGAGTCATTGCCGAGAATTAAATCAATTTGTGAGGATTTGTTAAATCCCGGATCTGCTAGATCTATGCCTTGTAGTTGTGAAGGATCAAGTATGTCGAATGAAGTAGTTGGTAAACGCTTTGTTACCATTGGCAAGATTATGGCATTTATAGTGAACGTAAAGTTGTATTTTGGAGCGAATATCGAGAGTTCACATTCTTTTTCGGATACCTGTCTTTGGCCACCAATTCCAGTTATCTCAAAGTAAGATTTTTGAAAGGGAAGTTGCAGGCGCTTCCTTACATTTTCCGATAGAAAAGTCCTTTGGGATCCCGGATCGATTAGTGCTCGAACCGAATATTGTTGACCCTTATGTTGTATTTGGACCAAAGCAGTACGAAGCAAAATTGTACCATCACTTGCAGAGAAGTTCGCTTGAATTTGAGAAGAATGGGATTGCGATTGCAATGAAGTGGATGGTTGGTTAGCGTTAGAAGTAGGCTTTCCTTGCCCTTTTGGGTTAAACTCGTTGGCTCTTGCGTCCAATGAATGATCATTTTGGTTGGTACTAGGTTTGGGTTCGAAGTTTGACTTTATGTGTAATAAAGTGTGATGAGGTTTTTTACACGTCAAGCATGTGTTTTTTGCTTTTACAAGCCGCTTTGAGGTGATTTGGAGAAAGGCAGTTATTGCACACTTTTTTTATAAACGAAATCTATTTTTTCTTGTGTTTTAAAGCTTTTAAACTCTGGGCACACTCGAAGGTTATGGTCACCTTGACAGAGCACGCATTGTGAGTTTAGCTTTTCTTGAGAAGCATAAGATTGTACTGTCTTCTGAATAGAGTTATGTAAAGAGTACCTTTGCTTTGTGGACCTTATGCTGGCTAACCGTTCAACTACTTCGAATCTATTGACTAAGAAATCATCCATTTCCGACCACTTTTGTAGCTCTCGATGAGAGTTCAGAGATTGTTCCCACAGAGAAAGAGTCTCATCGGGTAACTTTGTGGAAATGAGATAGATTAAGATTGGGTCCCAACCTTCGACCTTAACATTTAGTGTCTTAAGTGTTGATAAACAGTCATTTACAGTAGATTGAATCTGTTGTATTGATTCTGAGCTTTCTACTGTCGCGACGGGTATATTAAACAAAATTTTGATCTGGTTATCAACAAGAACGCGTTTATTTTCATAGCGCGCTTTGAGAGCTTTCCAAGCTAGCTCAAAGTTTTCATCGCATAATGTGTATCGTTTTACAATGGCGCCTGCACTATCTTTCGTTTTGTTACGAAGATGGTATAATTTTTGTGCTGGGGAGAGTTTTGGGTGGTTTACGTAGACCGCTGTGAACATGTCACGAAAAGACGGCCATTCTTCGTATCCTCCACGGAAAATATCTGTGTCGCACGGCGGGACTTTTATACAGATACTTGAATTGTCAATTGGAACGGATTGAGTAGCAATGGTAGAAACTGGTGGGAGACTTTGTCTAGTGGTGTTAGCATGATACGTAACACCACGAAGCAATCTGACCATGTCAAGAATATTGGCTCTGGCTGAGTAATATGCTTCAGAGCAGACGTTAAAATTAAGCCGAGCATTTTCTTTGAAATCACGAATGTTTGCCGCATCAGGAGAAAGCATCATACATTCGTATGAAGCTTGCAAACTTCGCCATCTACTCTCCAAATCTTCAATTTTTGTTTCCAATATGGAGTCTGTTTGATCAGCTAGATCAGATTTTTCCAGATTGGTACAAAACATGACAAGGTGATCGCAATCAAAAAGAAACTTTTCCTGCGCTTTTACGGTCACTCTCGCACTGTCTGATGCAGTGGATTGCGCGGTAGTACCTTCTGTACTCATTTTCAATATTTGATTAAGATTTTAGAAAGAACTTCCTAAATTTTAATTTACGCCAGATATTAAGTTTGGTTTAAACTTTAAATTTTCAATTATTTTTGTTATGACGAAATTGTCGAAAGTAGACTTGCTAAAGTGGCGGAATAGTTATAAATGTTAATGTTAAAAAGTAAGACTTTGTGTCACTAAACTGTAATTAGTAACAGTGATTAGCGAAATTTCTTGAATACGAAAATTTGTAATGTGACGAGTTTTATAGGGTAACTGAGAACCTTTGATTGTATCTTTCCAGTTGAAGAAAGATACTATTGATGAATGCGATACATCAATTGAAGAGAAATCGAGAAAAAAAAAAATATTAAAACAATGTTTCACACAAGCACTTAAATTTACTTGTGTGTGTGGCGATATTATAGATAGCTAAATAAAAGTGAATTTAGCTTTGCAGCAATTTGATTTGATTTTGAAAACAGGTCAAAATCAGATGTGATAAATTAGTTTAAATTTGATGTAAAACCAATTAGTATATAGTTGTAATTCCAATAGTTAAGCGTAAAAACTGAGATGTAAAAATATTTTTTTTTTTTTCAAATGTGAAATTTTAAAAAAAATTCCTTAAAGATTTGTGGTGGCTACGCACTATAGCTTAGAAGGCACTGTATTTTGTAAAATGTTCGATAAAGTTGTGTAAATGTTATAATATTTTCCAAATATTTTCATAATTTTTTTTTTTTTAATCTGTGTAACGTTACGATCTTGTGTACGTCACTGTATCTTTGTGAAATCCCCTGAGGAAAATTTGTTGGCAAGGCAGTATACGATGTATTTGTTAAATCTTGTATAAATGATGTTAAATTTCTTCAAAGTTATTGATTGTATGCGACCATTCAATTATAGTTGAAAATAAATTTAAAATTTTCAATGATTGTGTATAAAAGTGTATGCAAATTTTCGTGGCGCAACTTTTCAGCATGTACTGTAGTTTCCAGCGAGAAAATAATTTGTTTGTGTGATTGCAATTGAATTGTAAATGAAAGATTTTATATAAAAAATTTTATTTCGAATTTAAAAAATTTGAAAAAATTATTTAGTGTTGTGCCAATGCAATCTTATTGAATCAAGTTTTGTCAAATTAACTTTTTTTTTAATTTTTGCAAAATTAAAATTTAATTTAATATTAAAAAATTGTAAATTTATTTTATCAAATAGTTGACGCCAAATTAATTAATTGAAATTTTCGATGAAATTACAAAAAATTTATGCTTTGCAAAGTTGACGCTTTGCAATCGATAATTTGCGTTTAATCATAATCACATTCAATTTGGTGTTGCTCAAAAATTAACAAAATGAAAAATAATTATGCTCACTTTGGTTACTTTCTTATGACATCCACTGTATAAGTTTCTGGTGTTCTTTAGTATTCCTTGCCTTATTCTTCGTTTTTCTTATTTTGCGCTTGTCACAAGACTGAGCGAAGAGACCACGACAATATGGAGACAAAAATAACAAAGTAACTCTCTTTCTTTGTTCTTCTTTTTCACTTCGCTTTGACTATGTATATGTATGTAAATTTGGCAAATCTGCACCTGCACAACTTCTGGATTTATTTGTATATATATGAGTACATATGTAAGTGCATATGCTTGTACCGTTCTATAAATAGAACCGATGACTAGCAAAGTTCTTTAAATAGAACCACAAAGTTTTTACCGTTATAGGTAAAACAAAAATTTTAAATTATAGCGGTTTCTGCAAAAAATTTAATTTTTGCAAGTAATGTTGCCCTTGCGACTAGCGGTATTTTTTACCAACTTTGCCTTCGCACAGCGAACCTTTTGAAATATGTTGCATGAGAAACTCTTAATTTACCGTTCTGTACTTAGTGGTATTTTTCACAAAATTTTGTTCTCTGTGAGAAATCGCTATAAAAAGGTTTTTTTTTTTTTTCACTTTTAACAATAAAAAACACTATTTTTTAATCTGCTTTCCGTGATTTTTTCCGAAAAAAAACTCCTAAGCCCTTTATTTTAATATTTTTTGATTTCTTTTATGTTTTGACACTGAACATACCTTTTGTATTTTATGTGCTGCCGAAAAATTTGGTGGGATGGTAAAATTCTACCGAAGAATTTTCTTAAATCAATTTCTTGAATTGAATAAATTTTTACTTTTTATTTTCACGGACGGACGTCTTTTTATCTAATTTTTTCAGACTAACACTATTTTCTGTGGAATTTTTTAAATTTTTACGATGCAAAGCACACTAACGGGCCGAAATTTCAATTTTTTTTTTATGTTTTTCACTATTTTTAGTTTGATTTTCTCCATGGAAAGCGGACGGACAGACCAAAAAGTTAATTATCTTAAATTTTACCACTTTTTGAGAAGATGTTCTTAAAAACTTTGCTGACTAAATTTTAACTGTTCTTTTTGTCTTTACTTTGTTTTTGCTTCTTCTAATTAGTTCAATTATTTTCACCGCTTAAGCTATGTGCTTTCGCTTACCGTACCGTATTCAGACTGGTTAACTTCTTTTGTTGTGTGTTAGGCGTTACCTCATTTTCTCCTTTTCGTTGATCTTTACACTTGCTGCTTCTTCTCTCTTCGAAGGACCATGTATAGAGGTGTGGTAGAGTAGACAGAGATGATTATGTTGTAGAAGCGGGGGGAGTAGCGGGGAATCCTCTGATCGCTCTATTACCTCTCTCGTTGTTGGTATTAAAGGAAGTTGTGGACTGTATGGAATGCGTTGCGTGCAATTGTTCCGACTTGGATTCTATTTGCAAATTAGAGTCAAGTTAGAACTTAAATCGATATAATTTCTCGGTGGGTGAGAAATTATATGCAATTCAATTGAACGGGAAAAGTAATAAAAGATTGGGTTTAGAATTCAGTGGGTTTTATTGGAGAAATGAGATGCTCACCAGTTGAGATACGTCCGATAAGTGACCTCATTTTTGGTGTCGGACTTCCGTCCATAATTCATTTTACAAAAACAATTCTTTTTTATCCGTTTTTTACGGTTTTAGTACAATGGTTTAAATTGAGTGAAGTAACCATAAATAACAATTCATTCACAATAGTGATTTATGTACACTATTTAATACATGGTAAATATAATAAAAAACATTTAATTTAATTATTTTTTATCGTAAAAATATGGAAAAAACGAAGTTTAGACATATAGTGATCACAATTTAAGCTCCTTTTTGCGATTAGACGCTGAGTTTACGAGATAATCGCATTTAAAGATTTCCATATGAAAATCCACCATTCATGGTCATATCTCCACCTATAGAAGGGATTTCATGGGTAATTTATAGTGATCACAAATTAAGCTCCTTTTTTGCGATTAGACGCTTAGTTTACGAGATAATCGCATTTAAAGATTTCCATATGAAAATCCACCATTAGCCACCCATTTCATGGTCATATCTCCACCTATAAAAGGGATTTCATGGATATTTATAGTGATCACAAATTAAGCTCCTTTTTTCGATTAGACGCTTAGTTTACGAGATAATCGCATTTAAAGATTTCCATATGAAAATCCACCATTAGCCACCCATTTCATGGTCATATCTCCACCTATAGAAGGGATTTCTTACGAAATCTATAGTGATCACAAATTAAGCTCCTTTTTTCGATTAGACGCTTAGTTTACGAGATAATCACATTTAAAGATTTCCATAATGAAAAATCCACCATTCCACCCATTTCATGGTCATATCTCCACCTATAAAAGGGATTTCATGGATAATTTATAGTGATCACAAATTAAGCTCCTTTTTTCGATTAGAAGCTTAGTTTACGAGATAATCGCATTTAAAGAATTCCATATGAAAATCCACTATTTCATGGTCATATCTCCACCTATAGAAGGTATTTCATGGGTAATTTATAGTGATCACAAATTAAGCTCCTTTTTGCGATTAGACGCTGAGTTTACGAGATAATCGCATTTAAAGATTTCCATATGAAAATCCACCATTTCATGGTCATATCTCCACCTATAGAAGGGATTTCATGGGTAATTTATAGTGATCACAAATTAAGCTCCTTTTTGCGATTAGACGCTTAGTTTACGAGATAATCGCATTTAAAGAATTCCATATAAAAATCCACTATTTCATGGTCATATCTCCACCTATAGAAGGTATTTTATGGGTAATTTATAGTGATCACAAATTAAGCTCCTTTTTGCGATTAGACGCTGAGTTTACGAGATAATCGCATTTAAAGATTTCCATATGAAAATCCTCCATTAGCCACCCATTTCATGGCCATATCTCCACCTATAGAAGGATTTCATGGGTAATTTATAGTGATCACAAATTAAGCTCCTTTTTGCGATTAGACGCTTAGTTTACGAGATAATCGCATTTAAAGATTTCCATATGAAAATCCAACATTACCCACCCATTTCATGGTCATATCTCCACCTATAGAAGGGATTTCATGGGTAATTTATAGTGACCACAAATTAAGCTCCTTTTTGCGATTAGACGCTTAGTTTACGAGATAATCGCATTTAAAGATTTCCATATGAAAATCCAACATTAGCCACCCATTTCATGGTCATATCTCCACCTATAGAGAGATTTCTTAGGAAATCTATAGTGATCACAAATTAAGCTCCTTTTTGCGATTAGACGCTTAGTTTACGAGATAATCGCATTTAAAGATTTCCATATGAAAATCCTCCATTAGCCACCCATTTCATGGCCATATCTCCACCTATAGAAGGGATTTCATGGGTAATTTATAGTGATCACAAATTAAGCTCCTTTTTGCGATTAGACGCTTAGTTTACGAGATAACCGCATTTAAAGATTTGGATATGAAAATCCACCATTAGCCACCCATTTCATGGTCATATCTCCACCTATAGAGAGATTTCTTAGGAAATCTATAGTGATCACAAATTAAGCTCCTTTTTGCGATTAGACGCTTAGTTTACGAGATAATCGCATTTAAAGATTTCCATATGAAAATCCTCCATTAGCAACCCATTTCATGGCCATATCTCCACCTATAGAAGGGATTTCATGGGTAATTTACAGTGATCACAAATGAAAATCCAACATTAGCCACCCATTTCATGGTCATATCTCCACCTATAGAAGGGATTTCATGGGTAATTTATAGTGATCACAAATTAAGCTCCTTTTGCGATTAGACGCTTAGTTTACGAGATAATCGCATTTAAAGATTTCCATATGAAAATCCTCCATTAGCCACCCATTTCATGGCCATATCTCCACCTATAGAAGGGATTTCATGGGTAATTTATAGTGATCACAAATTAAGCTCCTTTTTGCGATTAGACGCTTAGTTTACGAGATAACCGCATTTAAAGATTTGGATATGAAAATCCACCATTAGCCACCCATTTCATGGTCATATCTCCACCTATAGAAGGGATTTCATGGGTAATTTATAGTGATCACAAATTAAGCTCCTTTTTGCGATTAGACGCTTAGTTTACGAGATAATCGCATTTAAAGATTTCCATATGAAAATCCTCCATTAGCCACCCATTTCATGGCCATATCTCCACCTATAGAGAGATTTCTTAGGAAATCTATAGTGATCACAAATTAAGCTCCTTTTTGCGATTAGACGCTTAGTTTACGAGATAATCGCATTTAAAGATTTCCATATGAAAATCCTCCATTAGCCACTCATTTCATGGTCATATCTCCACCTATAGAAGGGATTTCATGGGTAATTTATAGTGATCACAAATTAAGCTCCTTTTTGCGATTAGACGCTTAGTTTACGAGATAATCGCATTTAAAGATTTCCATATGAAAATCCTCCATTAGCCACCCATTTCATGGCCATATCTCCACCTATAGAAGGGATTTCATGGGTAATTTATAGTGATCACAAATTAAGCTCCTTTTTGCGATTAGACGCTTAGTTTACGAGATAATCGCATTTAAAGATTTCCATATGAAAATCCAACATTACCCACCCATTTCATGGTCATATCTCCACCTATTGAAGGGATTTCATGGGTAATTTATAGTGACCACAAATTAAGCTCCTTTTTGCGATTAGACGCTTAGTTTACGAGATAATCGCATTTAAAGATTTCCATATGAAAATCCAACATTAGCCACCCATTTCATGGTCATATCTCCACCTATAGAGAGATTTCTGAGGAAGTCTATAGTGATCACAAATTAAGCTCCTTTTTGCGATTAGACGCTTAGTTTACGAGATAACCGCATTTAAAGATTTGGATATGAAAATCCACCATTAGCCACCCATTTCATGGTCATATCTCCACCTATAGAGAGATTTCTTAGGAAGTCTATAGTGATCACAAATTAAGCTCCTTTTTGCGATTAGACGCTTAGTTTACGAGATAATCGCATTTAAAGATTTCCATATGAAAATCCACCATTAGCCACCCATTTCATGGTCATATCCCCACCTATAGAAGGGATATAGATGGGTAATTTATAGTGATCACAAATTAAGCTCCTTTTTTCGATTAGACGCTTAGTTTACGAGATAATCGCATTTAAAGATTTCCATATGAAAATCCACCATTGGCCACACATTTCATGGTCATATCTCCACCTATACAAGGGATTTCATGGGTAAATTGTAGTGATCACAAATTAAGCTCCTTTTTGCGATTAGACGCTTAGTTTACGAGATAATCGCATTTAAAGATTTGGATATGAAAATCCACCATTAGCCACCCATTTCATGGTCATATCTCCACCTATAGAAGGGATTTCATGGGTAATTTATAGTGATCACAAATTAAGCTCCTTTTGCGATTAGACGCTTAGTTTACGAGATAATCGCATTTAAAGATTTCCATATGAAAATCCTCCATTAGCCACCCATTTCATGGTCATATCTCCACCTATAGAAGTGATTTCATGGGTAATTTATAGTGATCACAAATTAAGCTCCTTTTTGCGATTAGACGCTTAGTTTACGAGATAATCGCATTTAAAGATTTCCATATGAAAATCCTCCATTAGCCACCCATTTCATGGTCATATCCCCACCTATAGAAGGGATTTCATGGGTAATTTATAGTGATCACAAATTAAGCTCCTTTTTGCGATTAGACGCTTAGTTTACGAGATAATCGCATTTAAAGATTTCCATATGAAAATCCAACATTAGCCACCCATTTCATGGTCATATCTCCACCTATAGAGAGAATTCTTAGGAAATCTATAGAGATCACAAATTAAGCTCCTTTTTGCGATTAGACACCTATAGAAGGGATTTCATGGATAATTTATAGTGATCACAAATTAAGCTCCTTTTTGCGATTAGACGCTTAGTTTACGAGATAATCGCATTTAAAGATTTCCATATGAAAATCCAACATTAGCCACCCATTTCATGGTCATATCTCCACCTATAGAGAGATTTCTTAGGAAATCTATAGTGATCACAAATTAAGCTCCTTTTTGAGATTAGACGCTTAGTTTACGAGATAATCGCATTTAAAGATTTGGATATGAAAATCCACCATTAGCCACCCATTTCATGGTCATATCTTTACCCATAGAAGGGATTTCATGGGTAATTTATAGTGATCACAAATTAAGCTCCTTTTTGCGATTAGACGCTTAGTTTACGAGATAATCGCATTTAAAGATTTCCATATGAAAATCCAACATTAGCCACCCATTTCATGGTCATATCTCCACCTATAGAGAGATTTCTTAGGAAATCTATAGTGATCACAAATTAAGCTCCTTTTTGCGATTAGACGCTTAGTTTACGAGATAATCGCATTTAAAGATTTCCATATGAAAATCCAACATTAGCCACCCATTTCATGGTCATATCTCCACCTATAGAGAGATTTCTTAGGAAATCTATAGTGATCACAAATTAAGCTCCTTTTTGCGATTAGACACCTATAGAAGGGATTTCATGGATAATTTATAGTGATCACAAATTAAGCTCCTTTTTGCGATTAGACGCTTAGTTTACGAGATAATCGCATTTAAAGATTTCCATATGAAAATCCACCATTAGCCACCCATTTCATGGTCATATCTCCACCTATAGAAGTGATTTCATGGGTAATTTATAGTGATCACAAATTAAGCTCCTTTTTGCGATTAGACGCTTAGTTTACGAGATAATCGCATTTAAAGATTTCCATATGAAAATCCACCATTAGCCACCCATTTCATGGTCATATCTCCACCTATAAAAGGGATTTCATGGGTAATTTATAGTGATTTATAGTTTACGAGATAATCGCATTTAAAGATTTCCATATGAAAATCCACCATTGGCCACACATTTCATGGTCATATCTCCACCTATACAAGGGATTTCATGGGTAAATTGTAGTGATCACAAATTAAGCTCCTTTTTGCGATTAGACGCTTAGTTTACGAGATAATCGCATTTAAAGATTTGGATATGAAAATCCACCATTAGCCACCCATTTCATGGTCATATCTCCACCTATAGAAGGGATTTCATGGGTAATTTATAGTGATCACAAATTAAGCTCCTTTTTGCGATTAGACGCTTAGTTTACGAGATAATCGCATTTAAAGATTTCCATATGAAAATCCTCCATTAGCCACCCATTTCATGGTCATATCTCCACCTATAGAAGTGATTTCATGGGTAATTTATAGTGATCACAAATTAAGCTCCTTTTTGCGATTAGACGCTTAGTTTACGAGATAATCGCATTTAAAGATTTCCATATGAAAATCCTCCATTAGCCACCCATTTCATGGTCATATCCCCACCTATAGAAGGGATTTCATGGGTAATTTATAGGGATCACAAATTAAGCTCCTTTTTGCGATTAGACGCTTAGTTTACGAGATAATCGCATTTAAAGATTTCCATATGAAAATCCAACATTAGCCACCCATTTCATGGTCATATCTCCACCTATAGAGAGAATTCTTAGGAAATCTATAGAGATCACAAATTAAGCTCCTTTTTGCGATTAGACACCTATAGAAGGGATTTCATGGATAATTTATAGTGATCACAAATTAAGCTCCTTTTTGCGATTAGACGCTTAGTTTACGAGATAATCGCATTTAAAGATTTCCATATGAAAATCCAACATTAGCCACCCATTTCATGGTCATATCTCCACCTATAGAGAGATTTCTTAGGAAATCTATAGTGATCACAAATTAAGCTCCTTTTTGAGATTAGACGCTTAGTTTACGAGATAATCGCATTTAAAGATTTGGATATGAAAATCCACCATTAGCCACCCATTTCATGGTCATATCTTCACCCATAGAAGGGATTTCATGGGTAATTTATAGTGATCACAAATTAAGCTCCTTTTTGCGATTAGACGCTTAGTTTACGAGATAATCGCATTTAAAGATTTCCATATGAAAATCCAACATTAGCCACCCATTTCATGGTCATATCTCCACCTATAGAGAGATTTCTTAGGAAATCTATAGTGATCACAAATTAAGCTCCTTTTTGCGATTAGACGCTTAGTTTACGAGATAATCGCATTTAAAGATTTCCATATGAAAATCCAACATTAGCCACCCATTTCATGGTCATATCTCCACCTATAGAGAGATTTCTTAGGAAATCTATAGTGATCACAAATTAAGCTCCTTTTTGCGATTAGACACCTATAGAAGGGATTTCATGGATAATTTATAGTGATCACAAATTAAGCTCCTTTTTGCGATTAGACGCTTAGTTTACGAGATAATCGCATTTAAAGATTTCCATATGAAAATCCACCATTAGCCACCCATTTCATGGTCATATCTCCACCTATAGAAGTGATTTCATGGGTAATTTATAGTGATCACAAATTAAGCTCCTTTTTGCGATTAGACGCTTAGTTTACGAGATAATCGCATTTAAAGATTTCCATATGAAAATCCACCATTAGCCACCCATTTCATGGTCATATCTCCACCTATAAAAGGGATTTCATGGGTAATTTATAGTGATCACAAATTAAGCTCCTTTTTGCGATTAGACGCTTAGTTTACGAGATAATCGCATTTAAAGATTTCCATATGAAAATCCTCCATTAGCCACCCATTTCATGGTCATATCTCCACCTATAGAAGTGATTTCTTGGGTAATTTATAGTGATCACAAATTAAGCTCCTTTTTGCGATTAGACGCTTAGTTTACGAGATAATCGCATTTAAAGATTTCCATATGAAAATCCTCCATTAGCCACCCATTTCATGGTCATATCCCCACCTATAGAAGGGATTTCATGGGTAATTTATAGGGATCACAAATTAAGCTCCTTTTTGCGATTAGACGCTTAGTTTACGAGATAATCGCATTTAAAGATTTCCATATGAAAATCCAACATTAGCCACCCATTTCATGGTCATATCTCCACCTATAGAGAGATTTCTTAGGAAATATATAGTGATCACAAATTAAGCTCCTTTTTGCGATTAGACGCTTAGTTTACGAGATAATCGCATTTAAAGATTTCCATATGAAAATCCAACATTAGCCACCCATTTCATGGTCATATCTCCACCTATAGAGAGATTTCTTAGGAAATGTATAGTGATCACAAATTAAGCTCCTTTTTGCGATTAGACGCTTAGTTTACGAGATAATCGCATTTAAAGATTTCCATATGAAAATCCAACATTAGCCACCCATTTCATGGTCATATCTCCACCTATAGAGAGATTTCTTAGGAAATCTATAGTGATCACAAATTAAGCTCCTTTTTGCGATTAGACGCTTAGTTTACGAGATAATCGCATTTAAAGATTTCCATATGAAAATCCACCATTAGCCACCCATTTCATGGTCATATCTCCACCTATAGAAGTGATTTCATGGGTAATTTATAGTGATCACAAATTAAGCTCCTTTTTGCGATTAG
>CAXIUB010000162.1:0-13407 GCA_964034835.1 Muscina levida | reverse complement strand
TGACCACAACTTGTGGTTTTCTCAATTCAAGTCGAAACATCTACCCTCACTTCTTCCCATGCTCACACTCGCCTTAACTACAGGCGCAGTTATGAGCCACACACACACGGGTGCATTTGGCATTCGAATATTCTATATGCAAATGTGTGCCATTATATTCACAATTTCTAGGTAAGGATTTGCAAATGTGAGTGTATGTGACAGGGTATAGCCAAAGGTACAATATGAAAATAATTAATTTATACGTCAATGCTCTATATTAGCAATAACGACTTATATAATGATTTATTATTTGTTAAAAATGTATTTGTTAATTAATATATCGTCGGCTGAATGCGAAAACCTACTAACTCCCTTTCGACAGATTTTACAGGAAAGACAATAGAGCACCGCGCACACAAACCAAAATTTCAATCGGTCATATTTCACGAGCCATTAAAGGTATGAATATGAGATTTGGTACATATGAAAATAGTACATGGGGGATAACGTCTTGCTGGGAAATAGGCGGTGCCACGCCCCTTCTGTCATATTATTAGAATAATTGTAACAATATTTTCATAATCTATGTATTTTAAATCGCTCGACCATCTAATTGAGTGAAATGGCTGTAGACAGGATGATGAAATTTGGGGTGGTTTTCCGCATTTTCGAGTAAGCTTCAGCTAAGAATGGATTTTTAGAAATTCGTATATTTAGGTGTAAAAATGACCAATAAAGTATAAAACTAGTACATCACCCAAACCAATCGGCTAAAGCTATATTCGTGAAAATTGATATGGGCAAATTGGATTGAAGGTTTTTTAAAAAACCGATCTTTCTGGGTAAAAATAATCGAAAATGGATAAAAATGTTACTGTTGCCCAGGCCAAATGACTAATGATATAATCATTACGGTGAATGAATTGCGCTATCGAGAGATGATTAATGATGGAGTTGGATGGTATTAATCTGAACATGGTTTATTTTCAACAAGATGGCGCTACGTGTCACACAAGCAACAAAACCATTGATCTTTTACGGGAAAACTTTCTGGACCGTGTTATTTCTCGAAGAGGTGATCACAATTGACCACCGAGATCTTGTGATTTAACACCTTGCGACTTCTTCCTTTAGGGCCACGTGAAAGATAAGGTCTACGCCAACAACCCAACGTCGATTCAAGACCACAAAAATAAAACTGGTGAGGCTATCGAGGACATAGGGCTGCCACTTTGCGATTTGGGTATGGAAAATTTCATAAAAAGGATATGGTCCTATAAACGTGCTCGTGGTGGCCATTTGGTTGATGTTGTTTTGCATTATTAACGGCATACCTTCCTCTTTGTTATGAAATAGACATCCGATCATTTATCTCAAAAATGACATTTTTCTTTGAATACCCACTAACATCTCTTATTGGAAAACCCTTTACAAAATCTTATTTACATACCTCTTACAGTTCATGAGATTTAGTAGACATTACAAATATTAAGTTGTATTTATCCGATTTCAATCACGGTCAGCCAAGTACTATCAGCAAGTCTTCAGTACCAAATTGTGGAATTTTCATAATAATCGATCTTTTAGGAAAGCCGTCAAATAGATTTTTGAAAAGGGACGAGGCACCACCCACTTTCTCTGTGCCTGTTATTCGAACTATACGAACAACACTTACACCAAATATCATCTTCATACCTCTGATAGTTCATGAGATATAACGATTTTATATTTTAAGTTGTATGGGCGGTGCCACACCTCCTTATCCAATCACAATCAAGCACAGTCAAGGACTATCAGTGTAATAATCATAATAATCGATCCTTTAGGAAAGCCGTCTGATCGATTTTTGAAAAGGGGCGTGGCACCACCCCTTCCACTCTGATGTTCGAACTGTACGAAAAAGAATGTTAACCAAATATCACCTTCCTACCTGTAACAGTTCATGAGATAAAACGATTTTATATTTCAAGTTGTATGGGCGGTTTCATGCCCCTTTATCCAATTACAACCAAGTACAGCCAAGGACTATCAGCAGGTCATCAGTACCAAATTGTAAAATTTTCATAACAATCGGTTTATTAGCAAAGCCGTCTGATCGAATACTGCAAAAGGGGACGTTGCACCGCCTACCTACTTTGGGCTTCAATTCATATTGTACAAACAACTTATATACCAACTCTCAGCTACGTACTACTGATAGTTAATGAGATATAGCCATTTTAAATTTCAAATTGTATGGGCGGTGTCTTGTCCCTTTATCCAAATACAGGCAAGGACTATCACCACATTGTGATTTTTTAAAAGGGGCGTGGCAGAGTCCATTTTCTTTTGGCTTCAATTCATATTGTTCCTACAACTTATATACCAACTCTCATCTACATAACTCTGATAGTTTATGAGATATATTGATTGTAAATATTAAGTTGTATGGGCGGTGCCACGCCTCTTTATCAAATATCGACCAAGTACCAGCAAGGATTGCCACCAGCTCTTCAGTACCAAATTGTGCAAATTTTCATAACAATCGGTCTATTAGAAATGCCATCAGATTGATTTTTGAAATGGGGGCGTGGCACTGCCCACTTCCACCCTGGCTGATATTCGAACTGCACGAACAACATTTATACCAAATGTCATCTTCATAACCCTGATATTTCATGAGATACAACCGTTTAAGGTTTCAAGTTGTATGCCACGCCCACTGATCTGATCCCGCCCATTTTTGTATTGGTATTTTCTCAAATGGTGTAATCTCATTGAATCGTCGCAGTATAATTCAGTAAAATTTTCTGTGTGTGCTTTCACAAGACCCCTCGCAATATCGAGTTATATCAAGTGTTCACTTATTGTTCATTCAATTCGTAATATCCTCTTTGCAATATAATCCCCTTCCTCTGTCAATTGTAGTAGAAATAGAATAAAAATAACTAATTTATGGTACCACTCGTTTAAGGTGACCACATATTAGCAAAGATAAGCTACATATATTTAATGAAAATGTTTGAAATATGGATTTTTTTTAAAAAAGAGGCATATAACTTATTTTGCGTTATTAGTTTCAATTACACAGCACAACATATGATTTTGGGACTCAATTCTAAGAACTGCACGTGAAAGTAGCCCCAAAAAGAAAAAGTTCTGATTCATTCGTTTTGTCAAGTTACATGCCATAATAATTTAATATCGATTTGAAGTTAGTAAGTAACGTATGAGTAAGTAACTCGTATGATTTACGTGGAATATTACTTATGAAAATCATACGCCACCATATAGTATTTATGTAATTTCAAACAAAAGAGTCTAAAACGTGACAAATTCCCCTATACGATACTTACTAACTTCAAAGCGATATTAAATTATTGAGGCATGTAACGTGATAAAACGAATGATGCAGAACTTCTTCTTTTCACGCGCAGTTCTCAGAATTGAGTCCCAAATCAATGAGCTGAAAAATGTTGCACTGTGTTATTGTAGGAAAATATTTAAAAAATATCAAAGAGGTTTACCATGCCTCTTATATGTTATAAATTTTTGGAATTATAAAACAAATTCATCTCTGGGACTAGAGTGTAATGTCTGGAAAAAGTTCTGACTCTAAGGCAGTAGTAGTACATGGTCTTGTAACGTACATATACAATAATAATTATATCCACTTCTTCTATTATTCAATTACTTAATTAACCAACATTTCAATAATGCTATTATGTATTTTTCACTAAACCAATATTTTCGAGTTATTCAATTAAATATTATTGACTCTTCTGTTTATACTTAATGACATTTTAACCGGATTCTGTAATTGAATTCGTTCGAATGGCAAAATAAAATTTTCTCTAAAATGTCATGTGATGGAAATTAACAACTTTCTCTTGCTGCTGGTGCTGGTGCAGACTTCCAATCACAGTTGTGGCCATTGTGAGTTTGTATTGCTTGTCACACGCACACGCTTTTGTGGTTAAGGTACTTAAGTGCTTGAGAGCGTATGTGGGTGTGTGTGTGTGAGTAGGTGGAGCACGGGTCTTCACTTGTGTTAATGTGTTTGTCAATTTAAGGACAATGCAATAGACACTCAGTCACACTCGTACACACACACACACACATTCACCTTTAACCAGATGACAAACTTTTCATCAATATTAATTTACTTTGTCGGACATCGGTTGCTGGCTGGCACCGGAAACCAGAGTCTATTGGGCCATCAATGAAAAGGCAATTAACTTAACATATGTCAATTTTAATTAAAATACAATTTTCAACAAACCTCTCACCGCCTGTCTTAAAATACAGTTCATTTCATTTATATACTCACACGCACGCACACTTCGTTTACACTTGTAAAATAATTACAGATTTCGGTATTCAATACACACACACACACACAACGTGCACCAGCTGACGTGACAAGCACTTTGCCACCAATTGACCGGATGTTGTCACACCATTCGGAGGCGACGCAATATATTAAAAAAAAACATTGTCACTCGGGATGATTTTGAGAGAAGATGATGCTTTCGTTAAGTTTACTTCTACTTAAGCCTCGGCCTATATTTACCTTCACAGTTTCCAGTGTAATTTAAAATCAATCATCACCTTATTATGATTAATTATAAATTAAGATTAATTGTCTGTGTATGAGTGTTGGGCCGCGGCGCGTCGTTGCCTATGGCTGTGATTGATTATGTGTTGTCGTAATGAGGTGAACGGGGGGCAAAGATAAGAGAATGTTGTTCAAATACCACCACAAGGATTTGTATTAAAGTGGAATTAATTTGTGCAACTAAAGTGATACTTAAGGTTAATTATATTAAGAAAATCTTAACATAGAAGAGTTAATTGGACCACTAAAATGCTCAAGGTGATTAGTTTATGGTAACACATTTGATTTATTGATTTATTGCCACCAAAGTCTTAAGGACTTTAAGACAATTTCAATAGTGTATTAGCACGAGATAAACGATAAAATTACTGAGATAAATTCCAAGAAATTTAAGGAAATTCTATTTTAAAGGAATACAAACAATGAGATATTTAAATTGTATTGGTCATATAAATATTTTAAAACCCAACTAAATGAATACCCTGCGGGAATCCCCTCCCCTAACGATGATGAGTCCTCATAATTATTGAAATATTTTTTTTTACAATAGATTCATCCACTTGTGCTGTTGTCGAGCATTTCCTTATTGTGAAATAACATAACAACCGCTACATAACAACAACAAAAACTCTTCAGTTCTTAGCGCTACCCTAATTATTTCAACATAATTCTCGGCCATATATTTAACAACTAATCATTTTCCATCTAAGAGTTTTTTGTTTTTGATAAACAAATTTTAAATGAACAGCATTAGATTGTGCTCTGTCATAATCAAATGTACATTCACTTTTTTTTGTAGCTTTAAGTTGTTCTTTCAATGAAGTTGGGACTTTTTGGGGCTAATCAATTATAAAATTTCAATGCAATCTGTTGTTCGCCTTTACACGCTTTGTACTCTTTTCTGTTTTTGTGTGTGTGTTATTTTTTGTTATTATTACACTTGATGTTGTCTCGACTCTGTTCACAAATTGTTTTGGCCAAAGTTTTTTGTTCATTGAGAAACACCAAAAGTAGAACCTCTCTCACCACATAGCCTTTCCTTTTGAAAGAAGAAAAAATTAAATGAATTACTGTAATTTATTACTGTAACTTTATTACAAAATAAAAAGCGCAGACCTCGTTAAAAAGTACACTCGGTTGTTGAAGTATGAGCACACATTCCACAAAAGGACGTCTCTCCTATTTGCTTAATATCCTTTTTGGGTCGACGAACACAAAACAAAGATATTGGGAAACAAAAAAAAAAACAAAACACACAAAAAACAAAGCTATGAAATGGCCGGGGAAAGCTTTAGAAATTGTTACAAAACTTTTGTAAGAGTTTGTTGGCTTTTTATTTTCCTTAAATCTTTTCTTGAACCGTTAATAAGATAGAAATCATAAATCTGCTCATAACAAGTTGTAGCTGCTCTTCTCTTATGTTTGCTGTAGCTGTTGCAGTTGTTTGTTGCTGTTCTCAATGTCCTTTGTATGTTCAAAAACCATAAATGGCTAGTAGTAAAATGAATGACACAATATAAATTCTTCAAAATCAGTTAAATACTTGGCTAAGAAAGGCAAAGAGAGAGAGGGAGAACATCCCCATCACTTTGTGTTTTGTTTGGCTGTGCTCGCGGCTGGGTTATGAAAAATGTGATTAAGATAGCCAGGACGATGAAGGGGTCTATGAAATTTTGCATGCTTTATGTTAAGCTTTCATTAACCCTAATAATTCTTATTATATCATCAGAGTCAGCTTGTTATAATTGTCGTAGTAATTTTGAAGTGATTTCCTTTTAGACGACCTGCAGCTTTGTACGGAACAGGGTGTTGTGAGCTTCCGCTTAGGATAGGAGAAGTCCAAAGTGTTTAATGGCAAGAAAAAACATTTTTTGTAGTAGATTAAGAGTGACAAGAAAATTTTGATGAAAAAAAACGTAACCAATGGGAATTCATACACGATTTCTGAATTTCTAATAGGTAACCTTATAGGCGCATTAAATATTGAAACAAAACTGAATTAAGATGGCAGCGACTATGTTCTATACAATTTAAATATTTTTAGTATTTTTAATATTTTTAATATTTTTTAATATTTTTAATATTTTTAATATTTTTAATATTTTTAATATTTTTAATATTTTTAATATTTTTAATATTTTTAATATTTTTAATATTTTTAATATTTTTAATATTTTTATTATATTATTAATATTTTTAATATTTTTAATATTTTAATATTTTTAATATTTTTAATATTTTTAATATTTTTAATATTTTGTAATATTTTTAATATTTTTAATGTTTTTAATATTCTTTGTTTGTTATTGTCGATCTGTTGGAAATATGAATATGTATTTCATTGTTCGGTTTGAGATCTGTTTTCTATTATCGCTAATAGAATTTGTTTTACAAGAGTTGTGTGAAATGTATTATGTTGACATCAAATACAAACAATAACAAACAAGAGCATACATACACGGGAGGTACACTATAATAGAAAACAGATCTCAAACCGAACAATGAAAAACATATTAATTTTTAATATTTTTAATATTTCTAATATTTTTAATATTTTTATTTTTTTAATATTTTTAATACTTTTAATTTTTTTTAATACTTTTAATATTTTTAACATTTTTAATATTTTTAATATTTTCAATATTTTTAATTTTTTTTAACATATTTAATACTTTTAACATTTTTAAAATTTTAAATATTTTTTAATATTTTTGATACATTTTTATAATTTTTAATATTTTTTTTAATATCTTTAGTATTTTTAATATGTTTTTAATATTTTTAACATTTTTAATATTTTTAATATTCTTAATATTTTTAATATTTTTAAATATTTGAAATTTTTTTTTAATATTTTTAATTTTTTTTAATATTTTTAATATTTTTAATATTTTAAATATTTTTAATTTTTTTTAATATTTGTAATTTTTTTTAATATTTTTATTTTTTTTATATTTTTAATATTTTTAATTTTTTTTAATATTTTTAATACTTTTAACATTTTTAAAATTTTAAATATTGTTAATTTTTTTAATATTTTTGATATTTTTTTTATAATTTTTAATATTTTTTTAATATCTTTAGTATTTTTAATATTTTTAATATTTTTAACATTTTTGATATTTTTAATATTTCTAATATTTTTTATAAAATTCATATTTTTAATATTTGTAATAAGGGCTGGACCAAAGGTTCGTTTACATTTGAAGCGGTAACTGCGTCGAACAGCCACTGGGGTGAGGGGAGAAGGGATTACGAAATATAAGAGCAACTAATGGAAATTCAGTGCCCAGATCATCTTAAAATCTAATTTTTCAAAATTATTTACATTAGAATTCTTAGAAAGTTCAAGTGGTATGGAAAAAAACTGTGGTTCTTTTTGGAATCTCCCATACAATATGACCTATTTTTTAGTAATTAATATTTTTTCCAAACCGACAACTGAAGGATTTTTGAGAACATTTGCCACTCCCCTGCTGATACCTCCCATATAAATGACCGAGTCTCCATTATAGTTTGACATATAATACTTCAGTCATATTTTACACAAGATGTACGAATATGAAGCTTGAAAGTTTTACTCGAGTTATCATGTCCACAAGCCAGCCAGACAGACGAACATGATTCAATCCAAAGAAGAAATCTTTCAACAAATTTAAACTATTTAAGAAAAACTTTTTCGATTGTTAACTACTAGTACATCCAAGGACATACGTTTTGTTTTATTCATCGAGGCCCTAAACCCACTAAATCAACTGCCGCCTGAAGTTATTTTTCAACTTCCTTTCGTATATCAGTTTAAGACAGTTATTAGGGCTACATTCATTCATAAGTTTAATGAACCATTCCAGCTAAAAATTTCGTTCAAGGATAAATCTATTGAAAAAACAGTTGTGTTTCGACAACACTAAGAAAAAGAATTATTCATTCAAAACGTCTTCAAACGTTGTGAGTAATCGAAACACCTACCCTAATGTACTGCAGTCGCCAGTCATATCCTCGCCGAAAAGTAGACGTTGACTAAATCTAGTTCGAGTTTATCTACGTCTATTTGGTAATGGCACAGATTCCTTGTTTACCAATTAATAAGATTAAAAAATTACTTAAATTTATAACATTAATATGCCTAAAAATACCTAAGGACATCAACAATAACCTTTTAAGGCAAAATATCAAAATATATGCCAACATTTGCCTTAGCAAAGGATCGTAATCTCATGGTCCTTCCTAATAAAAATACGAGTGCGGTACTCACATTACATTTTCTTTACTCTATTCCATCTACCTATTTATTTGTTACTTTGGTATTTGTGTGTGCTAGTGTTCGTGGCATTGCCATAAATCGGACATAAACCAGAATTTATATGCATTCCATAATTAACAAATTATCCCAAAATGTTGAGTGGCAGACAAGCTAACACACATACCAACATATTTTTGGTTACTTACTTAAATCATAAACACTTTAATGTTGTCCACTTAATGAAAATTCCCAAATGAGAGTATTAGAGAAAGAGATTCATGCAGGCAATAGAAAACAGACCAATAAACTGACAAAAAGCTATGACAATAATTTACGATTATGCATTCAATAAAATGAATGGGTCACTCACCCACACACACACATCACAGTAATGGTTGACCAGCCATCTATACTTATGGATATAATTATATTAGCAAATACGGAAATAGTTCTGTTCGATTTTATATTTCTATATGTGTCAGGAAGAATGTCTTGCATGTAGAAGCGTGTGTCCTTTGAAACAAAGAAATGTTTATATAACACTTTTGTTTACTTCGTAAACAAAGCATTAAGTCTAAATGTGAGTGTGTGTGTGTTTGGCTTAAATCTTTTTCGCACAGTGAAGTATAATCGGCCAAATGAAAGATTTAAAAGACAAGCACAGGCATGCACCTGCATAAGTGTTTTGGCGTTTTGTATCAGATTTGTTTCACGCTGTGAGCGGTGGACGGCAAAAAATTATAACTTATTGCGGCATGTGAGCGGGTGAGCGGCGCCGCTCAGGAATATAACGTTGTAATTTTAAGTTGTTTCCTGAGCGGCAAAGCATATACATAGATGGCAAAAGTGACAGTAAAAAAATATAAAAATATAAAAATATAAAATATAAAAATATAAAAATATAAAAATATAAAAATATAAAAATATAAAAATATAAAAATATAAAAATATAAAAATATAAAAATATAAAAATATAAAAATATAAAAATATAAAAATATAAAAATATAAAAATATAAAAATATAAAAATATAAAAATATAAAAATATAAAAATATAAAAATATAAAAATATAAAAATACTAGCTGGCCCGGCAGACTTCGTCTTGCCTTCAAATTATTGTAAAAGATGTTGAGTGCAGTTGAAATCTAATTCCGATTGGTTTATTACATTGGCCTCTGAAATATTTCAATTTAAAAGGCGAGGTTTTCCCGGACAAATTCCGTACTTCATATATTGAAAAGATTATTATATATTATTTTAAAAATTGCTAAAATGGATCAGCAGTTTCGTCCATGATATGATGAAAACTTACTCTTTGTTATGCATATATTCTAAAACAAAATTTTTAAGCCGATTGACTGACATATAACATTCTCCGTGGGAGTAATGATAACACTTGGCTCCTTTTTATCCCAAGGAGTACGAATTTCAAAAAATCCCTTCATTTGGCTCAACAACCCTTTTAACCGTTTGGTCTAGGTGATAGCAACAGTTAATTCTATTTTCGTTATTGTCCCCTAAAATTTCGAAATGGGAAAAACCACTTTGTGAAGCTCTATAATTCTGTAGGAAGTGCGCCATTAAAAAAGTAAGTCATTCTTCTTTAAGCTTTTTTGCGGTCTGGGTGACCATCTACAGGCAATCCCCAACTTTCACTGAAATTTTGGGACAAATGGGGTCAACCGATTTCACAATTAGTGGTGACTTCAAAATGTACATCTTTTATATATATATAGACTTCTGAATAACTATGATGTTAAAAAAAGTGACTAAATGACTTTCCAAAAATTAAGTGTATCATAAGGTAAACACCGGCAACTGGTTCCAAACATACATTCAAAATTTTCTCATGCCAAAAAATCATTTATTTTAAGTTAAAGTAAAATCGGATAATCGATATAAATTTTCGAAATAATTCAACACCAGCCAAATCAAATGCGGGTCCATATATACAAAAAAAAATTCTCATAATAAAAAAAATATACATTCAAAATTTCAGTCAAATTGTTTAATTCGTTAAAATTTTCATTATAATTCCACCCTAGCGACACCTGCCGGGTCAATTTATACAAAAAAATTTTTCTCAAGGTTCCACAAACATAAATACTAAATTTCAGTTAAATTGGTACATGCATTCAAATTTTCGATATAAATCCACCCTAGAGCCATCTACCGGGTCCATTTGCACATACAATTTTTTCTGATGATCAAACAAACATACATTCTGAATTTCATTTAAATTGGCCCATTCGTTAAAATTTTGATTGTAAACCGACCCCAGCGCCATCTACCGGGTCCATTTGTACATAAAATGTTTTCTCATGATCTAACAAATACCCATTCTAAATTTCAGTTGAATTGGTACATGCATTCAAATTTTCGATATAAATCCACCCTAGCGCCACCTGGATTTGATTTTTTTCAACACAAACAATCTACGGAAAATTTCGAATCGAATACAAAAAAAATCAGCCAAATCGTTTCAGCCGTTCTCCAGTGATGGTATGACATACGTGGACCATTTCATTTTTATATATATAGATAAAAATATAAAAATATAAAAATATAAAAATATAAAAATATAAAAATATAAAAATATAAAAATATAAAAATATAAAAATATAAAAATATAAAAATATAAAAATATAAAAATATAAAAATATAAAAATATAAAAATATAAAAATATAAAAATATAAAAATATAAAAATATAAAAATATAAAAATATAAAAATATAAAAATATAAAATATAAAAAGATAAAAATATTAAAATATAAAAATATAAAAATATAAAAATATAAAAATATAAAAATATAAAAATATAAAAATATAAAAATAAAAAAATATAAAAATATAAAAATATAAAAATATAAAAATATAAAAATATAAAAATATAAAAATATAAAAATATAAAAATATAAAAATATAAAAATATAAAAATATAAAAATATAAAAATATAAAAATATAAAAATATAAAAATATAAAAATATAAAAATATAAAAATATAAAAATATAAAAATATAAAAATATAAAAATATAAAAATATAAAAATATAAAAATATAAAAATATAAAAATATAAAAATATAAAAATATAAAAATATAAAAATATAAAAATATAAAAATACTAGCTGGCCCGGCAGACTTCGTCTTGCCTTCAAATTATTGTAAAAGATGTTGAGTGCAGTTGAAATCTAATTCCGATTGGTTTATTACATTGGCCTCTGAAATATTTCAATTTAAAAGGCGAGGTTTTCCCGGACAAATTCCGTACTTCATATATTGAAAAGATTATTATATATTATTTTAAAAATTGCTAAAATGGATCAGCAGTTTCGTCCATGATATGATGAAAACTTACTCTTTGTTATGCATATATTCTAAAACAAAATTTTTAAGCCGATCGACTGACATATAACATTCTCCGTGGGAGTAATGATAACACTTGGCTCCTTTTTATCCCAAGGAGTACGAATTTCAAAAAATCCCTTCATTTGGCTCAACAACCCTTTTAACCGTTTGGTCTAGGTGATAGCAACAGTTAATTCTATTTTCGTTATTGTCCCCTAAAATTTCGAAATGGGAAAAACCACTTTGTGAAGCTCTATAATTCTGTAGGAAGTGCGCCATTAAAAAAGTAAGTCATTCTTCTTTAAGCTTTTTTGCGGTCTGGGTGACCATCTACAGGCAATCCCCAACTTTCACTGAAATTTTGGGACAAATGGGGTCAACCGATTTCACAATTAGTGGTGACTTCAAAATGTACATCTTTTATATATATATAGACTTCTGAATAACTATGATGTTAAAAAAAGTGACTAAATGACTTTCCAAAAATTAAGTGTATCATAAGGTAAACACCGGCAACTGGTTCCAAACATACATTCAAAATTTTCTCATGCCAAAAAATCATTTATTTTAAGTTAAAGTAAAATCGGATAATCGATATAAATTTTCGAAATAATTCAACACCAGCCAAATCAAATGCGGGTCCATATATACAAAAAAAAATTCTCATAATAAAAAAAATATACATTCAAAATTTCAGTCAAATTGTTTAATTCGTTAAAATTTTCATTATAATTCCACCCTAGCGACACCTGCCGGGTCAATTTATACAAAAAAATTTTTCTCAAGGTTCCACAAACATAAATACTAAATTTCAGTTAAATTGGTACATGCATTCAAATTTTCGATATAAATCCACCCTAGAGCCATCTACCGGGTCCATTTGCACATACAATTTTTTCTGATGATCAAACAAACATACATTCTGAATTTCATTTAAATTGGCCCATTCGTTAAAATTTTGATTGTAAACCGACCCCAGCGCCATCTACCGGGTCCATTTGTACATAAAATGTTTTCTCATGATCTAACAAATACCCATTCTAAATTTCAGTTGAATTGGTACATGCATTCAAATTTTCGATATAAATCCACCCTAGCGCCACCTGGATTTGATTTTTTTCAACACAAACAATCTACGGAAAATTTCGAATCGAATACAAAAAAAATCAGCCAAATCGTTTCAGCCGTTCTCCAGTGATGGTATGACATACGTGGACCATTTCATTTTTATATATA